>JAOTQM010000753.1:0-48433 GCA_026939265.1 Oreonectes daqikongensis
TGTTGCAAAAATGACTTTAACACTTATTTCATGTTCCCATGATGGCTTGTGGTCAGAATGAAGCTCTCTTTACAAAACTCTTGTTTCTGTCAGTTTTGTGTTTTCTGACATGGCACTGATCAGATAAGATGAGAACTGTTGCAAAAATGACTTTAACACTTATTTCATGTTCCTAGGATGGCTTGTGTGTCAGAATGAAGCTCTCTTTACAAATGTCTTATCCTGTCAGTTTTGTGTTTTCTGACATGACTCTGATCAGATAAGATGAGAACTGTTGCAAAATGACTTTAACACTTATTTCATGTTCCTAGGATGTCTTTGTGTCAGAATGAAGCTCTCTTTACAAATGTCTTATTCCTGTCAGTTTTGTGTTTTCTGACATGAATCTGATCAGATAAGATGAGAACTGTTGCAAAAATGACTTTAACACTTATTTCATGTTCCCATGATGGCTTGTGTGTCAGAATAAAGCTCTCTTTACAAATGTCTTTTCCTGTCAGTTTTGTGTTTTCTGACATGACACTGATCAGATAAATGAGAAATGTTGCAAAAATGACTTTAACACTTATTTCATGTTCCTAGGATGGCTTGTGTGGCAGAATAAAGCTCTCTTTACAAATGTCTTATTCCTGTCAGTTTTGTGTTTTCTGACATGACTCTGATCAGATAAGATGAGAACTGTTGCAAAAATGACTTTAACACTTATTTCATGTTCCCAGGATGGCTTGCAGGTCAGAATGAAGCTCTCTTACAAAACTCTTGTTTCTTTTTCAGTTTTGTGTTTTCTGACAGATACTGATCAGATAAAATGAGAACTGTTGCAAAATGACTTTAACACTTATTTCATGTTCCTGGATGGCTTGTTGTGTCAGAATAAAGCTCTCTTTGCAAAACTTATTTCCTGTCAGTTTTGTTTTTTCTGACATGACTCTGATCAGATAAGATGAGAACTGTTGCAAAAATGACTTTAACACTTATTTCATGTTCCTAGGATGGCTTGTTGTCAGAATGAAGCTCTCTTTACAAATGTCTTATTCCTGTCAGTTTTGTGTTTTCTGACATGGCACTGATCAGATAAGATGAGAACTGTTGCAAAAATGACTTTAACACTTATTTCATGTTCCTAGGATGGCTTGTGTGGCAGAATGAAGCTCTCTTTACAAAGTCTTATTTCCTGTCAGTTTTGTGTTTTCTGACATGCACTGATCAGATAAGATGAGAACTGTTGCAAAAATGACTTTAACACTTATTTCATGTTCCTAGGATGGCTTGTGTGTCAGAATGAAGCTCTCTTTACAATGTCTTATTTTCCTGTCAGTTTTGTGTTTTCTGACATGACACTGATCAGATAAGATGAGAACTGTTGCAAAAATGACTTTAACACTTATTTCATGTTCCTAGGATGTCTTGTTGTCAGAATGAAGCTCTCTTTACAATGTCTTATTCCTGTCAGTTTTGTGTTTTCTGACATGAACTGATCAGATAAGATGAGAACTGTTGCAAAAATGACTTTAACACTTATTTCATGTTCCTAGGATGTCTTGTGTGTCAGAATGAAGCTCTCTTTACAAATGTCTTTTTTCCTGTCAGTTTTGTGTTTTCTGACATGGCACTGATCAGATAAGATGAGAACTGTTGCAAAAATGACTTTAACACTTATTTCATGTTCCTAGATGTCTTGTGTGTCAGAATGAAGCTCTCTTTACAAATGTCTTTTCCTGTCAGTTTTGTGTTTTCTGACATGACTCTGATCAGATAAATGAGACTGTTGCAAAAATGACTTTAACACTTATTTCATGTTCCTAGGATGTCTTGTGTGGCAGAATGAAGCTCTCTTTGCAAACTCATGTTTTCTTTCATTTTTGTGTTTATGAGACTGTTGCAAAAATGACTTTAAACACTTATTTCATGTTCCCATATGTCTTGTGTGTCAGAATGAAGCTCTCTTTGCAAATCATTTTCCTGTCATTTTTGTGTTTTCTGACATGACTCTGATCAGATAAGATGAGAACTGTTGCAAAAATGACTTTAACACTTATTTCATGTTCCCAGGATGGCTTGCAGGTCAGAATGAAGCTCTCTTTGCAAAACTCATGTTTCTTTCAGTTTTGTGTTTTCTGACATGAACTGATCAGATAAGATGAGAATTGTTGCAAAAATGACTTTAACACTTATTTCATGTTCCCAGGATGGCTTGTGGTCAGAATGAAGCTCTCTTTGCAAAACTCTTGTTTCTTCAGTTTTGTGTTTTCTGACATGAGTCTGATCAGATAAGATGAGAACTGTTGCAAAAATGACTTTAACACTTATTTCATGTTCCCATGATGGCTTGCAGGTCAGAATGAAGCTCTCTTTGCAAAACTCTTGTTTCTTTCAGTTTTGTGTTTTCTGACATGGCACTGATCAGATAAGATGAGAACTGTTGCAAAAATGACTTTAACACTTATTTCATGTTCCTAGGATGTCTTGTGTGTCAGAATGAAGCTCTCTTTACAAATGTCTTATTCTGTCAGTTTTGTGTTTTCTGACATGACTCTGATCAGATAAGATGAGAACTGTTGCAAAAATGACTTTAACACTTATTTCATGTTCCTAGGATGTCTTGTGTGTCAGAATGAAGCTCTCTTTACAAATGTCTTATTCCTGTCAGTTTTGTGTTTTCTGACATGAATCTGATCAGATAAGATGAGAATTGTTGCAAAAATGACTTTAACACTTATTCATGTTCCCATGATGGCTTGTGTGTCAGAATAAAGCTCTCTTTACAAATGTCTTTTTCCTGTCAGTTTTGTTTTTTCTGACATGGCACTGGTCAGATAATATGAGAAATGTTGCAAAAATAACTTTAACACTTATTTCATGTTCCTACGATGTCTTATGTGGCAGAATAAAGCTCTCTTTACAAATGTCTTATTCCTGTCAGTTTTGTGTTTTCTGACATGACTCTGATCAGATAAGATGAGAACTGTTGCAAAAATGACTTTAACACTTATTTCATGTTCCCAGGATGGCTTGCAGGTCAGAATGAAGCTCTCTATGCAAAACTCTTGTTTCTTTCAGTTTTGTGCTTTCTAGCAGATACCTAATCAAATAAACTAAGAACTGTTGCAAACATGACTATAACTCTCATTTTATGTTCCTGGAATGGCTTGTGTGTCAGAATAAAGCTTTCTTTGCAAAACTTATTTTCCTGTCAGTTTTGTGTTTTCTGACATGACTCTAATCAGATAAGATGAGAACTGTTGCAAAAATGACTTCAACACTTATTTCATATTCCTAGGATGGCTTGTTTGTCAGAATGAAGCTCTCTTTACAAATGTCTTATTCCTGTCAGTTTAGTGTTTTCTGACATAGCACTGATCAGATAAGATGAACTGTTTGCAAAATGACTTTAACTCTCAATTTATGGATGGCTGTGTGTCAGAATAAAGCTTTCTTTACAAAAGTCTTTTTCCTGTCAATTTTGTGTTTTCTGACATGACTCTGATCAGATAAGATGAGAACTGTTGCAAAAATAACTTTAACACTTATTTCATGTTCCTACGATGTCTTATGTGGCAGAATAAAGCTCTCTTTACAAATGTCTTATTCCTGTCAGTTTTGTGTTTTCTGACATGGCACTGGTCAGATAATATGAGAAATGTTGCAAAATGACTTTAACACTTATTTCATGTTCTTAGGATGTGTTGTGTGGCAGAATGAAGCTCTCTTTACAAATGTCTTATTCCTGTCAGTTTAGTGTTTTCTGACATAGCACTGATCAGATAAGATGAACATTTTTGCAAAGATGTCTTTAACACTTATTTCATGTTCTCATGATGGCTTGCAGGTCAGAATGAAGCTCTCTTTGCAAAACTCATGTTTCTTTCAGTTTTGTGTTTTCTGCAGATACCTAATCAATAAGATGAGAACTTTTGCAAAAATGACTTTAACTCTCATTTTATGTTCCTGGATGGCTTGTGTGTCAGAATAAAGCTTTCTTTGCAAACTTTTTTTTCTGTCAGTTTTGTGTTTTCTGACATGACTCTATCAGATAAGATGAGAACTGTTGCAAAAATGACTTTAACACTTATTTCATGTTCCTAGGATGGCTTGTTTGTCAGAATGAAGCTCTCTTTACAATGTCTTATTCCTGTCAGTTTTGTGTTTTCTGACATGGCACTGATCAGATAATATGAGAACTGTTGCAAAAATGACTTTAACACTTATTTCATGTTCCTACGATGTCTTGTGTGTCAGAATAAGCTCTCTTTACAAATGTCTTATTCCTGTCAGTTTTGTGTTTTCTGACATGCACTGATCAGATAAGATGAGAACTGTTGCAAAAATGACTTTAACACTTATTTCATGTTCCTATGATGTCTTGTGTGTCAGAATGAAGCTCTCTTTACAAATGTCTTATTCCTGTCAGTTTTGTGTTTTCTGACATGACTCTGATCAGATAAGATGAGAACTGTTGCAAAAATGACTTTAACACTTATTTCATGTTCCTAGGATGTCTTGTGTGTCAGAATGAAGCTCTCTTTACAATGTCTTATTCCTGTCAGTTTTGTGTTTTCTGACATGACTCTGATCAGATAAGATGAGAACTGTTGCAAAAATGACTTTAACACTTATTTCATGTTCCCAGGATGGCTTGTGGTCAGAATGAAGCTCTCTTTGCAAAACTCTGTTTCTTTCAGTTTTGTGTTTTCTGACATGGCACTGATCAGATAATGAGAACTGTTGCAAAAATGACTTTAACACTTATTTCATGTTCCTCATGGTCTTGTGTGTCAGAATGAAGCTCTCTTTACAAATTCTTATTCCTGTCAGTTTTGTGTTTTCTGACATGACCTGATCAGATAAGATGAGAACTGTTGCAAAAATGACTTTAACACTTATTTCATGTTCCTAGATGTCTTGTGTGTCAGAATGAAGCTCTCTTTACAAATGTCTTATTCCTGTCAGTTTTGTTTTTTCTGACATGGCACTGATCAGATAAGATGAGAACTGTTGCAAAAATGACTTTAACACTTATTTCATGTTCCTAGGATGTCTTGTGTGTCAGAATGAAGCTCTCTTTGCAAACTCATGTTTCTTTCAGTTTTTGTGTTTGATGAGAACTGTTGCAAAAATGACTTTATCACTTATTTCATGTTCCTACGATGTCTTGTGTGTCAGAATGAAACTTTCTTTGCAAAACTCATTTTCCTGTCAGTTTTGTGTTTTCTGACATGATTCTGATCAGATAAGATGAGAACATTTGCAAAAATGACTTTAACACTTATTTCATGTTCCCAGGATGGCTTGCAGGTCAGAATGAAGCTCTCTTTGCAAAACTCATGTTTCTTTCAGTTTTGTGTTTTCTGACAAGAATCTGATCAGATAAGATGAGAATTGTTGCAAAAATGACTTTAACACTTATTTCATGTTCCCAGGATGGCTTGCAGGTCAGAATGAAGCTCTCTTTGCAAAACTCATGTTTCTTTCAGTTTTGTGTTTTCTGACATGAATCTGATCAGATAAGATGAGAATTGTTGCAAAAATGACTTTAACACTTATTTCATGTTCCCATGATGGCTTGCAGGTCAGAATGAAGCTCTCTTTGCAAAACTCTTGTTTCTTTCAGTTTTGTGTTTTCTGACAGAGTTCTGATCAGTAAATGAGAACTGTTGCAAAATGACTTTAACACTTATTTCATGTTCCCATGATGGCTTGTGTGTCAGAATGAAGCTCTCTTTACAAATGTCTTATTCCTGTCAGTTTTGTGTTTTCTGACATGCACTGATCAGATAAGATGAGAACTGTTGCAAAAATGACTTTAACACTTATTTCATGTTCCTATGATGTCTTGTGTGTCAGAATGAAGCTCTCTTTACAAATGTCTTATTCCTGTCAGTTTTGTGTTTTCTGACATGACTCTGATCAGATAAGATGAGAACTGTTGCAAAAATGACTTTAACACTTATTTCATGTTCCTAGATGTCTTGTGTGTCAGAATGAAGCTCTCTTTACAAATGTCTTATTCCTGTCAGTTTTGTGTTTTCTGACATGAACTGATCAGATAAGATGAGAACTGTTGCAAAAATGACTTTAACACTTATTTCATGTTCCTAGGATGTCTTGTGTGTCAGAATGAAGCTCTCTTTACAAATGTCTTATTCCTGTCAGTTTTGTGTTTTCTGACATGACTCTGATCAGATAAGATGAGAACTGTTGCAAAAATGACTTTAACACTTATTTCATGTTCCTAGGATGTCTTGTGGTCAGAATGAAGCTCTCTTTACAAATGTCTTTTCCTGTCAGTTTTGTGTTTTCTGACATGACTCTGATCAGATAAGATGAGAACTGTTGCAAAATGACTTTAACACTTATTTCATGTTCCTAGGATGGCTTGTGTGTGGCAGAATGAAGCTCTCTTTGCAACTCATGTTTCTTTCAGTTTTGTGTTTATGAGAACTGTTGCAAAAATGACTTTAACACTTATTTCATGTTCCTAGATGTCTTGTGTGTCAGAATGAAGCTTTCTTTGCAAACTCATTTTCCTGTCAGTTTTGTGTTTTCTGACATGATTCTGATCAGATAAGATGAGAACTGTTGCAAAAATGACTTTAACACTTATTTCATGTTCCCAGGATGGCTTGCAGGTCAGAATGAAGCTCTCTTTGCAAAACTCATGTTTCTTTCAGTTTTGTGTTTCTGACATGATCTGATCAGATAAGATGAGAATTGTTGCAAAAATGACTTTAACACTTATTTCATGTTCCCAGGATGGCTTGCAGGTCAGAATGAAGCTCTCTTTGCAAAACTCATTTTTCTTTCAGTTTTGTGTTTTCTGACATGAATCTGATCAGATAAGATGAGAATTGTTGCAAAAATATTTAACACTTATTTCATGTTCCCATGATGGCTTGCAGGTCAGAATGAAGCTCTCTTTGCAAAACTCTTGTTTCTTTCAGTTTTGTGTTTTCTGACAGTTCTGATCAGTAAATGAGAACTGTTGCAAAAATGACTTTAACACTTATTTCATGTTCCCATGATGGCTTGCAGGTCAGAATGAAGCTCTCTTTGCAAAACTCTTGTTCTTTCAGTTTTGTGTTTTCTGACATGGCACTGATCAGATAAGATGAGAACTGTTGCAAAAATGACTTTAACACTTATTTCATGTTCCTAGGATGTCTTGTGTGTCAGAATGAAGCTCTCTTTACAAATGTCTTATTCCTGTCAGTTTTGTGTTTTCTGACATGACCTGATCAGATAAGATGAGAACTGTTGCAAAAATGACTTTAACACTTATTTCATGTTCCTAGGATGTCTTGTGTGTCAGAATGAAGCTCTCTTTACAAATGTCTTATTCCTGTCAGTTTTGTGTTTTCTGACATGAATCTGATCAGATAAGATGAGAATTGTTGCAAAATGACTTTAACACTTATTTCATGTTCCCATGATGGCTTGTGTGTCAGAATAAGCTCTCTTTACAAATGTCTTTTTCCTGTCAGTTTTGTGTTTTCTGACATGGCACTGGTCAGATAAGATGAGAACTGTTGCAAAAAACTTTAACACTTATTTCATGTTCCTACGATGTCTTGTGTGTCAGAATAAGCTCTCTTTACAAATGTCTTATTTCCTGTCAGTTTTGTGTTTTCTGACATGACTCTGATCAGATAAGATGAGAACTGTTGCAAAAATGACTTTAACACTTATTTCATGTTCCCATGATGGCTTGCAGGTCAGAATAAGCTCTCTTTGCAAAACTCTTGTTTCTTTCAGTTTTGTGTTTTCTGACAGATACCTGATCAGATAAATGAGAACTGTTGCAAAAATGACTTTAACACTTATTTCATGTTCCTGGATGGCTTGTGTGTCAGAATGAAGCTCTCTTTGCAAAACTTATTTTCCTGTCAGTTTTGTGTTTTCTGACATGACTCTGATCAGATAAGATGAGAACTGTTGCAAAAATGACTTTAACACTTATTTCATGTTCCTAGGATGTCTTGTGTGTCAGAATGAAGCTCTCTTTACAAATGTCTTATTCCTGTCAGTTTTGTGTTTTCTGACAGAGTTCTGATCAGATAAGAGAACTGTTGCAAAAATGACTTTAACACTCATTTATGGAATGGCTTGTGTGTCAGAATAAAGCTTTCTTTCTTTACAAAAGTCTTTTCCTGTCAGTTTTGTGTTTTCTGACATGACTCTGATCAGATAAGATGAGAACTGTTGCAAAAATGACTTTAACACTTATTTCATGTTCCTAGGATGGCTTGTGTGGCAGAATAAAGCTCTCTTTACAAAAGTCTTATTTTCCTGTCAGTTTTGTGTTTTCTGACATGGCACTGATCAGAAAATGAGAATGTTGCAAAAATGACTTTAACACTTATTTCATGTTCTAGGATGTTTGTTGTGTGTCAGAATGAAGCTTTTTACAAATGTCTTATTCCTGTCAGTTTTGTGTTTTCTGACATGCACTGATCAGATAAGATGAGAACTGTTGCAAAAATGACTTTAACACTTATTTCATGTTCCCAGGATGGCTTGCAGGTCAGAATGAAGCTCTCTTTGCAAAACTCATGTTTTCTTTCAGTTTTGTGTTTCTCTGCAGATACCTGATCAAATAACTAAGAACTTTTGCAAACATGACTATAACTCTCATTTCATGTTCCTGGATGGCTTGTGTGTCAGAATAAAGCTCTCTTTGCAAAACTTTTTTCCTGTCAGTTTTGTGTTTTTCTGACATGACTCTGATCAGATAAGATGAGAACTGTTGCAAAAATGACTTTAACACTTATTTCATGTTCCTAGGATGGCTTGTTGTCAGAATGAAGCTCTCTTTACAAATGTCTTATTCCTGTCAGTTTTTGTTTTCTGACATGCACTGATCAGATAAATGAGAACTGTTGCAAAATGACTTTAACACTTATTTCATGTTCCTACGATGTCTTGTGTGGCAGAATAAGCTCTCTTTACAATGTCTTATTCCTGTCAGTTTGTGTTTTTCTGACATGCACTGATCAGATAAGATGAGAACTGTTGCAAAAATGACTTTAACACTTATTTCATGTTCCTAGGATGCTTGTGTGTCAGAATGAAGCTCTCTTTACAAATGTCTTATTCCTGTCAGTTTTTGTGTTTTCTGACATGACTCTGATCAGATAAGATGAGAACTGTTGCAAAAATGACTTTAACACTTATTTCATGTTCCCAGGATGGCTTGTGTGTCAGAATGAAGCTCTCTCTTTGCAAAACTCTTTTCTTTCAGTTTTGTGTTTTCTGACATGCACTGATCAGATAAGATGAGAACTGTTGCAAAATGACTTTAACACTTATTTCATGTTCCTACGATGTCTTGTGTGTCAGAATGAAGCTCTCTTTACAAAACTCTTTTCTTTCAGTTTTGTGTTTTCTGACATGAATCTGATCAGATAAGATGAGAACTGTTGCAAAAATGACTTTAACACTTATTTCATGTTCCTATGATGGCTTGTGTGTCAGAATGAAGCTCTCTTTACAAAAGTCTTTTTCCTGTCAGTTTTGTGTTTTCTGACATGACTGATCAGATAAGATGAGAACTGTTGCAAAAATGACTTTAACACTTATTTCATGTTCCTAGGATGTCTTGTGTGTCAGAATGAAGCTCTCTTTACAAAACTCATGTTTTCTGTCAGTTTTGTGTTTTCTGACATGAATCTGATCAGATAAGATGAGAATTGTTGCAAAAATGACTTTAACACTTATTTCATGTTCCCATGATGGCTTTGTGTCAGAATAAGCTTTCTTTACAAAAGTCTTTTCCTGTCAGTTTTGTGTTTTCTGACATGGCACTGATCAGATAATATGAGAAATGTTGCAAAAATGACTTTAACACTTATTTCATGTTCCTAGATGTCTTATGTGGCAGAATAAAGCTCTCTTTACAAATGTCTTATTCCTGTCAGTTTTTTGTTTTCTGACAAGGCACTGATCAGATAAGATGAGAACTGTTTCAAAAATGACTTTAACACATATTTCATGTTCCCAGGATGGCTTGCAGGTCAGAATGAAGCTCTCTCTGCAAAACTAATGTTTCTTTCAGTTTTGTGTTTTTTGACATGGCACTGATCAGATAAGATGAGAACTTTTGCAAAAATGACTTTAATACTTATTTCATGTTCCTAGGATGTTTTGTGTGTGAGAATGAAGCTCTCTTTACAAATGTCTTATTCCTGTCAGTTTTGTGTTTTCTGACATGGCACTGGTCAGATAATATGAGAAATGTTGCAAAATGACTTTAACACTTATTTCATGTTCTTAGGATGTGTTGTGTGGCAGAATAAAGCTCTCTTTACAAATGTCTTATTCCTGTCAGTTTTGTGTTTTCTGACAAGACACTGATCAGATAAGATGAGAACTGTTGCAAAAATGACTTTAGCACTTATTTCATGTTCCCATGATGGCTTGTGTGGTCAGAGAAGCTCTCTTTGCAAACTCATGTTCTTTCAGTTTTGTGTTTTCTGACATGGCACTGATCAGATAAGATGAGAACTGTTGCAAAATGACTTTAACACTTATTTCATGTTCCTAGGATGGCTTGTGTGTCAGAATGAAGCTCTCTTTACAAATGTCTTATTTCCTGTCAGTTTTGTGTGTTTCTGACATGGCACTGATCAGATAAGATGAGAAATGTTGCAAAATGACTTTAACACTTATTTCATGTTCCTAGGATGTGTTGTGTGTCAGAATGAAGCTCTCTTTACAAATGTCTTATTCTTGTCAGTTTTGTGTTTTCTGACATGACACTGATCAGATAAGATGAGAACTGTTGCAAAAATGACTTTAACACTTATTTCATGTTCCATGATGGCTTGCAGTCAGAATGAAGCTCTCTTTGCAAACTCTTGTTCTTTCAGTTTTGTGTTTTCTGACATGACTCTGATCAGATAAATGAGAACTGTTGCAAAAATGACTTTAACACTTATTTCATGTTCCTGATGGCTTGTGTGTCAGAAAAAGCTCTCTTTACAAATGTCTTTTTCCTGTCAGTTTTGTGTTTTCTGACATGGCACTGATCAGATAAGATGAGAAATGTTGCAAAAATGACTTTAACACTTATTTCATGTTCCTATGATGGCTTGTGTGGCAGAATGAAGCTCTCTTTACAAATGTCTTATTCCTGTCAGTTTTGTGTTTTCTGACATGACTCTGATCAGATAAGATGAGAACTGTTGCAAAAATGACTTTAACACTTATTTCATGTTCCCAGGATGGCTTGCAGGTCAGAATGAAGCTCTCTTTGCAAAACTCTTGTTTCTTTCAGTTTTGTGTTTTCTGCAGATACCTGATCAGATAAATGAGAACTGTTGCAAAAATGACTTTAACCTCATTTTATGTTCCTGGATGGCTTGTGTGTCAGAATGAAGCTCTCTTTACAAAACTTATTTCCTGTCAGTTTTGTGTTTTCTGACATGACTCTGATCAGATAAGATGAGAACTGTTGCAAAAATGACTTTAACACTTATTTCATGTTCCTAGGATGGCTTGTGTGTCAGAATGAAGCTCTCTTTACAAATGTCTTATTCCTGTCAGTTTTGTGTTTTCTGACATGGCTGATCAGATAAGATGAGAACTGTTGCAAAAATGACTTTAACACTTATTTCATGTTCCTATGATGTCTTGTGTGTCAGAATGAAGCTCTCTTTACAATGTCTTATTCCTGTCAGTTTTGTGTTTTCTGACATGACTCTGATCAGATAAGATGAGAACTGTTGCAAAAATGACTTTAACACTTATTTCATGTTCCCAGGATGGCTTGCAGGTCAGAATGAAGCTCTCTTTGCAAAACTCTTGTTCTTTTAGTTTTGTGTTTTCTAGCAGATACCTGATCAGATAAATGAGAACTGTTGCAAAAATGACTTTAACACTCATTTTATGTTCCTGGATGGCTTGTGTGTCAGAATAAAGCTTTCTTTGCAAAACTTATTTTCCTGTCAGTTTTGTGTTTTCTGACATGACTCTAATCAGATAGGATGAGAACTGTTGCAAAAATGACTTTAACACTTATTTCATATTCCTAGGATGGCTTGTTTGTCAGAATGAAGCTCTCTTTACAAATGTCTTATTCCTGTCAGTTTAGTGTTTTCTGACATAGCACTGATCAGATAAGATGAGAACTGTTGCAAAAATGACTTTAGCACTTATTTCATGTTCCTATGATGTCTTGTGTGTCAGAATGAAGCTCTCTTTACAAATGTCTTATTCCTGTTCGTTTTGTGTTTTCTGACATGACTCTGATCAGATAAGATGAGAACTGTTGCAAAAATGACTTTAACACTTATTTCATGTTCCTAGGATGTCTTGTGTGTTAAGAATGAAGCTCTTTACAAATGTCTTATTCCTGTCAGTTTTGTGTTTCTGACATGATCTGATCAGATAAGATGAGAATTGTTGCAAAAATGTCTTTAACACTTATTTCATGTTCCCATGATGGCTTGTGTGTCAGAATAAAGCTTTCTTTACAAATGTCTTTTTCCTGTCAGTTTTGTGTTTTCTGACATGGCACTGGTCAGATAATATGAGAATGTTGCAAAAATGACTTTAACACTTATTTCATGTTCCTAGGATGTCTATGTGCAGAATAAAGCTCTCTTTACAAAGTCTTATCCTGTCAGTTTTGTGTTTTCTGACATGACTCTGATCAGATAAGATGAGAACTGTTGCAAAAATGACTTTAACACTTATTTCATGTTCCCAGATGGCTTGCAGGTCAGAATGAAGCTCTCTTTGCAAAACTCTTGTTTCTTTCAGTTTTGTGCTTTCTAGCAGATACCTAATCAAAAAAACTAAGAACTGTTGCAAACATGACTATAACTCTCATTTTATGTTCCTGGAATGGCTTGTGTGTCAGAATAAAGCTTTCTTTGCAAAACTCATTTTCCTGTCAGTTTTGTGTTTTCTGACATGACTCTAATCAGATAAGATGAGAACTGTTGCAAAAATGACTTTAACACTTATTTCATGTTCCTAGGATGGCTTGTTTGTCAGAATGAAGCTCTCTTTACAAATGTCTTATTTCCTGTCAGTTTGTGTTTCTGACATGACACTGATCAGATAAGATGAGAACTGTTGCAAAAATGACTTTAACACTTATTTCATGTTCCCAGGATGGCTTGTGGTCAGAATGAAGCTCTCTTTGCAAAACTCTTGTTCTTTCAGTTTTGTGTTTTCTGACATGTATCTGATCAGATAAGATGAGAATTGTTGCAAAAATGACTTTAACACTTATTTCATGTTCCCAGGATGGCTTGCATGTCAGAATGAAGCTCTCTTTGCAAAACTCATGTTTCTTTCAGTTTTGTGTTTTCTGACATGAGTTCTGATCAAATAAATGAGAACTGTTGCAAAAATGACTTTAACTCTTCATTTCATGAATGGCTTGTGTGTCAGAATGAAGCTTCTTTACAAAAGTCTTATTCCTGTCAGTTTTGTGTTTTCTGACATGACTCTGATCAGATAAGATGAGAACTGTTGCAAAAATGACTTTAACACTTATTTCATGTTCCTAGGATGTCTTGTGTGTCAGAATGAAGCTCTCTTTACAAATGTCTTATTCCTGTCAGTTTTGTGTTTTCTGACATGGCTGATCAGATAAGATGAGAATGTTGCAAAAATGACTTTAACACTTATTTCATGTTCCCAGGATGTCTTGTGTGTCAGAATGAAGCTTCTTTGCAAAACTCATTTTTCTTTCAGTTTTGTGTTTTCTGACATGAACTGATCAGATAAGATGAGAACTGTTGCAAAAATGACTTTAACACTTATTTCATGTTCCCAGGATGGCTTGCAGTCAGAATGAAGCTCTCTTTGCAAAACTCTTGTTTCTTTCAGTTTTGTGTTTTCTGACAGATACCTGATCAAATAAATGAGAACTGTTGCAAAAATGACTTTAACACTTATTTCATGTTCCTGGATGGCTTGTGTGTCAGAATGAAGCTCTCTTTGCAAATGTCTTATTCTTGTCAGTTTTGTGTTTTCTGACATGACTCTGATCAGATAAGATGAGAATGTTGCAAAAATGACTTTAACACTTATTTCATGTTCCCAGGATGGCTTGCAGTCAGAATGAAGCTCTCTTTGCAAAACTCTTGTTTCTTTCAGTTTTGTGTTTTAGCAGATACCTGATCAAATAAATGAGAACTGTTGCAAAAATGACTTTAACTCTCATTTTATGTTCCTGGATGGCTTGTTTGTCAGAATGAAGCTCTCTTTGCAAATGTCTTATTCTTTTTCAGTTTTGTGTTTTCTGACATGACTCTGATCAGATAAGATGAGAACTGTTGCAAAAATGACTTTAACACTTATTTCATGTTCCTAGGATGTCTTGTGTGGCAGAATGAAGCTCTCTTGCAAATGTCATTTTCCTGTCAGTTTTGTGTTTTCTGACATGATTCTGATCAGATAAGATGAGAACTTTGCAAAAATGACTTTAACACTTATTTATGTTCCTAGGATGGCTTGTGTGTCAGAATGAAGCTCTCTTTACAAAGTCTGTTTCTTTCAGTTTTGTGTTTTCTGACATGGCACTAATCAGATAAGATGAGAACTGTTGCAAAAATGACTTTAACACTTTTTTCATGTTTCTAGGATGGCTTGTGTGGCAGAATAAAGCTCTCTTTACAAATGTCTTATTCTTTTCAGTTTTGTGTTTTCTGACATGGCACTGATCAGATAAGATGAGAACTGTTGCAAAAATGACTTTAACACTTATTTCATGTTCCCAGGATGGCTTGCAGGTCAGAATGAAGCTCTCTTTTCAAAACTCATGTTTCTTTCAGTTTTGTGTTTTCTGACATGACTCTAATCAGATAAGATGAGAACTGTTGCAAAAATGACTTTAACCCTTATTTCATGTTCCTACGATGTCTTGTGTGTCAGAATGAAGCTCTCTTTACAAATGTCTTATTCCTGTCAGTTTTGTGTTTTCTGACATGGCACTGGTCAGATAATATGAGAAATGTTGCAAAAATAACTTTAACACTTATTTCATGTTCTTAGGATGTGTTGTGTGGCAGAATAAAGCTCTCTTTACAAATGTCTTATTCCTGTCAGTTTTGTGTTTTCTGACATGGCACTGATCAGATAAGATGAGAAATGTTGCAAAATGACTTTAACACTTATTTCATGTTCCTAGGATGGCTTGTGTGTCAGAATGAAGCTCTCTTTACAAATGTCTTATTCCTTTCAGTTTTGTGTTTTCTGACATGAATCTGATCAGATAAGATGAGAATTGTTGCAAAATGACTTTAACATTTTTCATGTTCCCATGATGGCTGTGTGTCAGAATAAAGCTCTCTTTACAAAATCTTATTCCTGTCAGTTTTGTGTTTTCTGACATGGCACTGATCAGATAAGATGAGAACTGTTGCAAAAAACTTTAACACTTATTTCATGTTCCTAGGATGTCTTGTGGCAGAATGAAGCTCTCTTTACAAATGTCTTATTCCTGTCAGTTTTTGTTTTCTGACATGACACTGATCAGATAAGATGAGAACTGTTGCAAAATGACTTTAACACTTATTTCATGTTCCCAGATGGCTTGCAGGTCAGAATGAAGCTCTCTCTGCAAAACTAATGTTTCTTTCAGTTTTGTGTTTTTTGACATGGCACTGATCAGATAAGATGAGAACTGTTGCAAAAATGACTTTAACACTTATTTCATGTTCTTAGGATGTGTTGTGTGTCAGAATGAAGCTCTCTTTACAAATGTCTTATTCCTGTCAGTTTTGTGTTTTCTGACATGACTCTGATCAGATAAGATGAGAACTGTTTCATAAATGACTTTAATACTTATTTCATGTTCCCAGGATGGCTTGCAGGTCAGAATGAAGCTCTCTCTGCAAAACTAATGTTTCTTTCAGTTTTGTGTTTTTTGACATGGCACTGATCAGATAAGATGAGAACTGTTGCAAAAATGACTTTAACACTTATTTCATGTTCTTAGGATGTGTTGTGTGTCAGAATGAAGCTCTCTTTACAAATGTCTTATTCCTGTCAGTTTTGTGTTTTCTGACATGAATCTGATCAGATAATATGAGAAATGTTGCAAAAATGACTTTAACACTTATTTCATGTTCTTAGGATGTGTTGTGTGTCAGAATGAAGCTCTTTTTACAAATGTCTTATTCTTGTCAGTTTTGTGTTTTCTAACATGGCACTGATCAGATAAGATGAGAACTTTTGCAAAAATGTATTTAACACTTATTTCATGTTCCCATGATGGCTTGCAGGTCAGAATGAAGCTCTCTTGCAAAACTCTTGTTTCTTTCAGTTTTGTGTTTTCTGACAGAGTCTGATCAGATAAGATGAGAACTGTTGCAAAAATGACTTTAACACTTATTTCATGTTCCCATGATGGCTTGTGTCAGAATGAAGCTCTCTTTGCAAACTCATGTTTCTTTCAGTTTTGTGTTTTCTGACATGGCACTGATCAGATAAGATGAGAACTGTTGCAAAAATGACTTTAACACTTATTTCATGTTCCTGATGTCTTGTGGCAGAATGAAGCTCTCTTTGCAAAACTCTTGTTTCTTTCAGTTTTGTGTTTTCTAGACATTACCTAATCAAATAACTAAGAACTGTTGCAAAATGACTTTAACTCTCATTTATGTTCCTGGATGGCTTGTGTGTCAGAATGAAGCTCTCTTTGCAAAACTTATTTTCCTGTCAGTTTTGTGTTTTCTGACATGACTCTGATCAGATAAGATGAGAACTGTTGCAAAAATGACTTTAACACTTATTTCATGTTCCTAGATGGCTTGTGTGTCAGAATAAGCTCTCTTTACAAAAACTTATTCCTGTCAGTTTTGTGTTTTCTGACATGGCACTGATCAGAAATATGAGAAATGTTGCAAAATGAATTTAACACTTATTTCATGTTCTTAGGATGTGTTGTGTGTCAGAATGAAGCTCTTTTTACAAATGTCTTATTCTTGTCAGTTTTGTGTTTTCTAACATGGCACTGATCAGATAAGATGAGAACTGTTGCAAAAATGACTTTAACACTTATTTCATGTTCCCAGGATGGCTTGCAGGTCAGAATGAAGCTCTCTTTGCAAAACTCATGTTTCTTTCAGTTTTGTGCTTTCTAGCAGATACCTAATCAAATAAACTAAGAACTGTTGCAAACATGACTATAACTCTCATTTTATGTTCCTGGAATGGCTTGTGTGTCAGAATAAAGCTTTCTTTGCAAAACTTTTTTTCCTGTCAGTTTTGTGTTTTCTGACATGACTCTAATCAGATAAGATGAGAACTGTTGCAAAAATGACTTTAACACTTATTTCATGTTCCCAGGATGGCTTGCAGGTCAGAATGAAGCTCTCTTTGCAAAACTCATGTTTCTTTCAGTTTTGTGTTTTCTGACATGGTCTGATCAGATAAATGAGAACTGTTGCAAAAATGACTTTAACACTCATTTATGAATGGTTGTGTGTCAGAATAAAGCTTTCTTTACAAAAGTCTTATTCCTGTCAGTTTTGTGTTTTCTGACATGCACTGATCAGATAAGATGAGAACTGTTGCAAAAATGACTTTAACACTTATTTCATGTTCCCAGGATGGCTTGCAGTCAGAATGAAGCTCTCTTTGCAAAACTCTTGTTTCTTTCAGTTTTGTGTTTTCTGCAGATACCAATCAAATAAACTAAGAACTGTTGCAAAAATGACTTTAACTCTCATTTTATGTTCCTGGATGGCTTGTGTGTCAGAATAAGCTCTCTTTGCAAAACTTATTTTTCCTGTCAGTTTTTGTGTTTCTGACATGACTCTGATCAGATAAGATGAGACTGTTGCAAAAATGACTTTAACACTTATTTCATGTTCCTAGGATGGCTTGTTTGTCAGAATGAAGCTCTCTTTACAAATGTCTTATTCCTGTCAGTTTTGTGTTTTCTGACATGACTCTGATCAGATAAGATGAGAACTGTTGCAAAAATGACTTTAACACTTATTTCATGTTCCTAGATGGCTTGTGTGTCAGAATGAAGCTCTCTTTGCAAAACTCTTGTTTCTTTCAGTTTTGTGTTTTCTGACATGATCTGATCAGATAAGATGAGAACTGTTGCAAAAATGACTTTAACACTTATTTCATGTTCCCAGGATGGCTTGCAGGTCAGAATGAAGCTCTCTTTGCAAAACTCATGTTTCTTTCAGTTTTGTGTTTTCTGACAGAGACTGATCAGATAAATGAGAACTGTTGCAAAATGACTTTAACTCTCATTTATGTGAATGGCTTGTGTGTCAGAATAAAGCTTTCTTTACAAAACTTATTTTTCCTGTCAGTTTTGTGTTTTCTGACATGACTCTGATCAGATAAGATGAGAACTGTTGCAAAAATGACTTTAACACTTATTTCATGTTCCTAGGATGTCTTGTGTGTAAGAATGAAGCTCTCTTTACAAATGTCTTATTCCTGTCAGTTTTGTGTTTTCTGACATGAATCTGATCAGATAAGATGAGAATTGTTGTAAAAATGACTTTAACACTTATTTCATGTTCCCAGGATGTCTTGTGTGTAAGAATGAAGCTTTCTTTGCAAAACTCATGTTTCTTTCAGTTTTGTGTTTTCTGACATGAATCTGATCAGATAAGATGAGAATTGTTGCAAAAATGACTTTAACACTTATTTTATGTTCCTAGGATGTCTTGTATGTAAGAATGAAGCTCTCTTTACAAAACTCATGTTTCTTTCAGTTTTGTGTTTTCTGACATGAATCTGATCAGATAAGATGGGAATTGTTGCAAAAATGTCTTTAACACTTACTTCATGTTCCCATGATGGCTTGTGTGTCAGAATAAAGCTTTCTTTACAAAAGTCTTTTTCCTGTCAGTTTTGTGTTTTCTGACATGGCACTGGTCAGATAAGATGAGAACTGTTGCAAAAATGACTTTAACACTTATTTTATGTTCCTAGGATGTCTTATGTGTCAGAATGAAGCTCTCTTTACAAAACTCTTGTTTCTTTCAGTTTTGTGTTTTCTGACATGATCTGATCAGATAAGATGAGAATTGTTGCAAAAATGACTTTAACACTTATTTCATGTTCCCATGATGGCTTGTGTGTCAGAATAAGCTCTCTTTACAAAAGTCTTTTTCCTGTCAGTTTTGTGTTTCTGACATGGCACTGATCAGATAATATGAGAACTGTTGCAAAAATGACTTTAACACTTATTTCATGTTCCTACGATGTCTTGTGTGGCAGAATAAAGCTCTCTTTACAAATGTCTTATTCCTGTCAGTTTTGTGTTTTCTGACAAGACACTGATCAGATAAGATGAGAACTGTTGCAAAAATGACTTTAGCACTTATTTCATGTTCCCATGATGGCTTGCAGGTCAGAATGAAGCTCTCTCTGCAAAACTAATGTTTCTTTCAGTTTTGTGTTTTTTGACATGGCACTGATCAGATAAGATGAGAACTGTTGCAAAAATGACTTTAATACTTATTTCATGTTCCTAGGATGTTTTGTGTGTGAGAATGAAGCTCTCTTTACAAATGTCTTATTCCTGTCAGTTTTGTGTTTTCTGACATGGCACTGGTCAGATAATATGAGAAATGTTGCAAAATGACTTTAACACTTATTTCATGTTCTTAGGATGTGTTGTGTGGCAGAATAAAGCTCTCTTTACAAATGTCTTATTCCTGTCAGTTTTGTGTTTTCTGACAAGACACTGATCAGATAAGATGAGAACTGTTGCAAAAATGACTTTAGCACTTATTTCATGTTCCCATGATGGCTTGCAGGTCAGAATGAAGCTCTCTCTGCAAAACTAATGTTTCTTTCAGTTTTGTGTTTTTTGACATGGCACTGATCAGATAAGATGAGAACTGTTGCAAAAATGACTTTAATACTTATTTCATGTTCCTAGGATGGCTTGTGTGTCAGAATGAAGCTCTCTTTACAAATGTCTTATTCCTGTCAGTTTTGTGTTTTCTGACATGGCACTGATCAGATAAGATGAGAATGTTGCAAAAATGACTTTAACACTTATTTCATGTTCCTAGGATGTGTTGTGTGTCAGAATGAAGCTCTTTTACAATGTCTTATTCTTGTCAGTTTTGTGTTTTCTGACATGGCACTGATCAGATAAGATGAGAACTGTTGCAAAAATGACTTTAACACTTATTTCATGTTCCCAGATGGCTTGCAGTCAGAATGAAGCTCTCTTTGCAAAACTCTTGTTTCTTTCAGTTTTGTGTTTTCTGACATGAATCTGATCAGAAAAGATGAGAACTGTTGCAAAAATGACTTTAACACTTATTTCATGTTCCCATGATGGCTTGTGTGTCAGAATAAGCTTTCTTTACAATGTCTTTTTCCTGTCAGTTTTGTGTTTTCTGACATGGCACTGATCAGATAATATGAGAAATGTTGCAAAAATAACTTTAACACTTATTTCATGTTCCTACGATGTCTTGTGTGGCAGAATAAAGCTCTCTTTACAAATGTCTTATTCCTGTCAGTTTTGTGTTTTTCTGACATGACTCTGATCAGATAAGATGAGAACTGTTGCAAAAATGACTTAACACTTATTTCATGTTCCCAGGATGGCTTGCAGGTCAGAATGAAGCTCTCTTTGCAAAACTCTTGTTTCTTTCAGTTTTGTGTTTTCTGCAGATACCTGATCAGATAAACTAGAACTGTTGCAAAATGACTTTAACTCTCATTTCATGTTCCTGGATGGCTTGTGTGTCAGAATAAAGCTTTCTTTGCAAAACTTATTTTCCTGTCAGTTTTGTGTTTTCTGACATGACTCTATCAGATAAGATGAGAACTGTTGCAAAAATGACTTTAACACTTATTTCATGTTCCTAGGATGGCTTGTGTGTCAGAATGAAGCTCTCTTTACAAATCTTATTCCTGTCAGTTTTGTGTTTTCTGACATGGCACTGATCAGATAAGATGAGAACTGTTGCAAAAATGACTTTAACACTTATTTCATGTTCCTATGATGTCTTGTGTGTCAGAATGAAGCTCTCTTTACAATGTCTTATTCCTGTTCAGTTTTGTGTTTTCTGACATGACTCTGATCAGATAAGATGAGAACTGTTGCAAAAATGACTTTAACACTTATTTCATGTTCCCAGGATGGCTTGCAGGTCAGAATGAAGCTCTCTTGCAAAACTCTTGTTTCTTTCAGTTTTGTGTTTTCTAGCAGATACCTAATCAATAAATAAGAACTGTTGCAAAAATGACTTTAACACTTATTTCATGTTCCTGGATGGCTTGTGTGTCAGAATAAAGCTCTCTTTGCAAAACTTATTTTCGTCAGTTTTGTGTTTTCTGACATGACTCTGATCAGATAAGATGAGAACTGTTGCAAAAATGACTTTAACACTTATTTCATGTTCCTAGGATGGCTTGTTTGTCAGAATGAAGCTCTCTTACAAATGTCTTATTCCTGTCAGTTTGTGTTTTCTGACATGCACTGATCAGATAAGATGAGAACTGTTGCAAAAATGACTTTAACACTTATTTCATGTTCCTAGATGTCTTGTGTGTCAGAATGAAGCTCTCTTTACAAATGTCTTATTCCTGTCAGTTTTGTGTTTTCTGACATGACTCTGATCAGATAAGATGAGAACTGTTGCAAAAATGACTTTAACACTTATTTCATGTTCCTAGGATGGCTTGTGTGTCAGAATGAAGCTCTCTTTACAAATGTCTTTTCCTGTCAGTTTTTTGTGTTTGTGTTTTCTGACATGAATCTGATCAGATAAGATGAGAACTGTTGCAAAAATGACTTTAACATTTACTTTCATGTTCCCATGATGGCTTGTGTGTCAGAATAAGCTCTCTTTACAAATGTCTTTTTCCTGTCAGTTTTGTGTTTTCTGACATGGCACTGGTCAGATAATATGAGAAATGTTGCAAAAATAACTTTAACACTTATTTCATGTTCCTACGATGTCTTATGTGGCAGAATAAAGCTCTCTTTACAAATGTCTTATTCCTGTCAGTTTTGTGTTTTCTGACATGACTCTGATCAGATAAGATGAGAACTGTTGCAAAAATGACTTTAACACTTATTTCATGTTCCCAGGATGGCTTGCAGGTCAGAATGAAGCTCTCTATGCAAAACTCTTGTTTCTTTTAGTTTTGTGCTTTCTAGCAGATACCTAATCAAATAAACTAAGAACTGTTGCAAACATGACTATAACTCTCATTTTATGTTCCTGGAATGGCTTGTGTGTCAGAATAAAGCTTTCTTTGCAAAACTTATTTTCCTGTCAGTTTTGTGTTTTCTGACATGACTCTAATCAGATAAGATGAGAACTGTTGCAAAAATGACTTTAACACTTATTTCATATTCCTAGGATGGCTTGTTTGTCAGAATGAAGCTCTCTTTACAAATGTCTTATTCCTGTCAGTTTAGTGTTTTCTGACATAGCACTGATCAGATAAGATGAGAACTGTTGCAAAAATGACTTTAGCACTTATTTCATGTTCCTATGATGTCTTGTGTGTCAGAATGAAGCTCTCTTTACAAATGTCTTATTCCTGTTCGTTTTGTGTTTTCTGACATGACTCTGATCAGATAAGATGAGAACTGTTGCAAAAATGACTTTAACACTTATTTCATGTTCCCAGGATGGCTTGCAGGTCAGAATGAAGCTCTCTATGCAAAACTCTTGTTTCTTTTAGTTTTGTGTTTTCTGCAGATACCTGATCAATAAATAAGAACTGTTGCAAAATGACTTTAACTTATTTCATGTTCCTGAATGGCTTGTGTGTCAGAATAAAGCTCTCTTTACAAACTTATTTCCTGTCAGTTTTGTGTTTTCTGACATGACTCTGATCAGATAAGATGAGAACTGTTGCAAAAATGACTTTAACACTTATTTCATGTTCCTAGGATGGCTTGTGTGTCAGAATGAAGCTCTCTTTACAAATGTCTTATTCCTGTCAGTTTTGTTTTTTTCTGACATGGCACTGATCAGATAAGATGAGAACTGTTGCAAAATGACTTTAACACTTATTTCATGTTCCTATGATGTCTTTGTGTCAGAATGAAGCTCTCTTTACAAATGTCTTATTCCTGTCAGTTTTGTGTTTTCTGACATGACTCTGATCAGATAAGATGAGAACTGTTGCAAAAATGACTTTAACACTTATTTCATGTTCCTAGGATGTCTTGTGTGTCAGAATGAAGCTCTCTTTACAAATGTCTTATTCCTGTCAGTTTTGTGTTTTCTGACATGACACTGATCAGATAAGATGAGAACTGTTGCAAAAATGACTTTAACACTTATTTCATGTTCCTATGATGGCTTGTGTGTCAGAATGAAGCTCTCTTTACAATGTCTTTTTCCTGTCAGTTTTGTGTTTTCTGACATGGCACTGATCAGATAAGATGAGAACTGTTGCAAAAATGACTTTAACACTTATTTCATGTTCCTAGGATGTCTTGTGTGTCAGAATAAGCTCTCTTTACAAATGTCTTATTCCTGTCAGTTTTGTGTTTTCTGACATGACACTGATCAGATAAGATGAGAACTGTTGCAAAAATGACTTTAACACTTATTTCATGTTCCCAGATGGCTTGCAGGTCAGAATGAAGCTCTCTTTGCAAAACTCTTGTTTCTTTCAGTTTTGTGTTTCTGACAGATACCTGATCAAATAAGTGAGAACTGTTGCAAAAATGACTTTAACTCTCATTTTATGTTCCTGGAATGGCTTGTGTGTCAGAATAAAGCTTTCTTTGCAAAACTTATTTTCCTGTCAGTTTTGTGTTTTCTGACATGACTCTATCAGATAAGATGAGAACTGTTGCAAAAATGACTTTAACACTTATTTCATGTTCCTAGGATGGCTTGTTTGTCAGAATGAAGCTCTCTTTACAAATGTCTTATTCCTGTCAGTTTTGTGTTTTCTGACATGACCTGATCAGATAAGATGAGAACTGTTGCAAAAATGACTTTAACACTTATTTCATGTTCCCAGGATGGCTTGTGTGTCAGAATGAAGCTCTCTTTGCAAACTCTTGTTTCTTTTGTTTTGTGTTTTCTGACATGTATCTGATCAGATAAGATGAGAACTGTTGCAAAAATGACTTTAACACTTATTTCATGTTCCCAGGATGGCTTGCAGGTCAGAATGAAGCTCTCTTTGCAAAACTCTGTTTCTTTCAGTTTTGTGTTTTCTGACAGATTCTGATCAGATAAATGAGAACTGTTGCCAAAATGACTTTAACTCTCATTTATGGATGGCTTGTGTGTCAGAATAAAGCTTCTTTACAAAGTCTTATTCCTGTCAGTTTTGTGTTTTCTGACATGACTCTGATCAGATAAGATGAGAACTGTTGCAAAAATGACTTTAACACTTATTTCATGTTCCTAGGATGTCTTGTGTGTCAGAATGAAGCTCTCTTTACAAATGTCTTATTCCTGTCAGTTTTGTGTTTTCTGACATGGCACTGATCAGATAAGATGAGAACTGTTGCAAAAATGACTTTAACACTTATTTCATGTTCCTAGGATGGCTGTGTGTCAGAATGAAGCTCTCTTTGCAAAACTCATGTTTTCTTTCAGTTTTGTGTTTTCTGACATGGCACTGATCAGATAAGATGAGAACTGTTGCAAAAATGACTTTAACACTTATTTCATGTTCCTAGGATGGCTTTGTGTCAGAATGAAGCTTTCTTTACAAATGTCTTTTTTCTGTCAGTTTTGTGTTTTCTGACATGGCACTGATCAGATAAGATGAGAACTGTTGCAAAAATGACTTTAACACTTATTTCATGTTCCTAGGATGGCTTGTGTGTCAGAATGAAGCTCTTTACAAATGTCTTATTCCTGTCAGTTTTGTGTTTTCTGACATGACTCTGATCAGATAAGATGAGAACTGTTGCAAAAATGACTTTAACACTTATTTCATGTTCCCAGGATGGCTTGCAGGTCAGAATGAAGCTCTCTTTGCAAAACTCTTGTTCTTTCAGTTTTGTTTTTCTGACAGATACCTGATCAGATAAATGAGAACTGTTGCAAAAATGACTTTAAACTCTATTTCATGTTCCTGGATGGCTTTGTGTCAGAATAAGCTTCTTTGCAAAACTTATTTCCTGTCAGTTTTGTGTTTTCTGACATGACTCTGATCAGATAAGATGAGAACTGTTGCAAAAATGACTTTAACACTTATTTCATGTTCCTAGGATGGCTTGTTGTCAGAATGAAGCTCTCTTTACAATGTCTTATTCCTGTCAGTTTTGTGTTTTCTGACATGCACTGATCAGATAAGATGAGAACTGTTGCAAAATGACTTTAACACTTATTTCATGTTCCCTGATGGCTTGTGTGTCAGAATGAAGCTCTCTTTACAAATGTCTTATTTCCTGTTCAGTTTTGTGTTTTCTGACATGACACTGATCAGATAAGATGAGAACTGTTGCAAAAATGACTTTAACACTTATTTCATGTTCCTAGGATGTCTTGTGTGTCAGAATGAAGCTCTCTTTACAAATGTCTTTTTCCTGTCAGTTTTGTGTTTTCTGACATGGCACTGTCAGATAATATGAGAACTGTTGCAAAAATGACTTTAACACTTATTTCATGTTCCTAGGATGTCTTGTGTGCAGAATAAAGCTCTCTTTACAAATGTCTTATTCCTGTCAGTTTTGTGTTTTCTGACATGATCTGATCAGATAAGATGAGAACTGTTGCAAAAATGACTTTAACACTTATTTCATGTTCCCATGATGGCTTGTGTGTCAGAATGAAGCTCTCTTTACAAAATCTTATTCCTGTCAGTTTTGTGTTTTCTGACATGGCACTGATCAGATAATATGAAAATGTTGCAAAAATGACTTTAACACTTATTTCATGTTCCTAGGATGTGTTGTGTGTCAGAATGAAGCTCTCTTTACAAATGTCTTATTCTTGTCAGTTTTGTGTTTTCTGACATGGCACTGATCAGATAAGATGAGAACTGTTGCAAAATGACTTTAACACTTATTTCATGTTCCCAGGATGGCTTGCAGTCAGAATGAAGCTCTCTTTGCAAAACTCATGTTCTTTCAGTTTTGTGTTTTCTACAGATACCTAATCAGATAAACTAAGAACTGTTGCAAACATGACTTTAACTCTCATTTTATGTTCCTGGATGGCTTGTGTGTCAGAATAAGCTTTCTTTGCAAACTTTTTCCTGTCAGTTTTGTGTTTTCTGACATGACTCTGATCAGATAAGATGAGAACTGTTGCAAAAATGACTTTAACACTTATTTCATGTTCCTAGGATGTCTTGTGTGTAAGAATGAAGCTCTCTTTACAAATGTCTTATTCCTGTCAGTTTTGTGTTTTCTGACATGAATCTGATCAGATAAGATGAGAACTGTTGCAAAAATGACTTTAACACATATTTCATGTTCCCAGGATGGCTTGCAGGTCAGAATGAAGCTCTCTCTGCAAAACTCATGTTCTTTCAGTTTTGTGTTTTCTGACATGAACTGATCAGATAAGATGAGAATTGTTGCAAAATGACTTTAACACTTATTTCATGTTCCAGGATGGCTTGCAGGTCAGAATGAAGCTTTCTTTGCAAAACTCTTGTTTCTTCAGTTTTGTGTTTTCTGACAGATACCTGATCAAATAAATAAGAACTGTTGCAAAAATGACTTTAACACTTATTTTATGTTCCTGGAATGGCTTGTGTGTCAGAATGAAGCTCTCTTTGCAATGTCTTATTCTTGTCAGTTTTGTGTTTTCTGACATGACTCTGATCAGATAAGATGAGAACTGTTGCAAAAATGACTTTAACACTTATTTCATGTTCCCAGGATGGCTTGCAGTCAGAATGAAGCTCTCTTTGCAAAACTCATGTTTCTTCAGTTTTGTGTTTTCTGACATGATCTGATCAGATAAGATGAACTGTTGCAAAAATGACTTTAACACTTATTTTGGAATGGCTTGTGTGTCAGAATGAAGCTCTCTTACAAAAGTCTTATTCCTGTCAGTTTTGTGTTTTCTGACATGACTCTGATCAGATAATGAGAACTGTTGCAAAAATGACTTTAACACTTATTTCATGTTCCTAGGATGGCTTGTGTGTAGAATGAAGCTCTCTTTAAAATGTCTTATTCCTGTCAGTTTTGTGTTTTCTGACATGGCACTGATCAGATAATGAGAACTGTTGCAAAAATGACTTTAACACTTATTTCATGTTCCTAGGATGTCTTGTGTGTCAGAATGAAGCTCTCTTTACAAACTCATGTTTCTTTCAGTTTTGTGTTTTCTGACATGGCACTGATCAGATAAGATGAGAACTGTTGCAAAAATGACTTTAACACTTATTTCATGTTCCTAGGATGTCTTGTGTGTCAGAATAAGCTCTCTTTACAAATGTCTTTTTCCTGTCAGTTTTGTGTTTTCTGACATGACACTGATCAGATAAGATGAGAACTGTTGCAAAAATGACTTTAACACTTATTTCATGTTCCAGGATGGCTTGCAGGTCAGAATGAAGCTCTCTTTGCAAAACTCTTGTTCTTTCAGTTTTGTGTTTTCTGACAGATACCTGATCAGATAAATGAGAACTGTTGCAAAATGACTTTAACACTTATTTCATGTTCCTGGATGGCTTGTGTGTCAGAATAAAGCTCTCTTTGCAAAACTTATTTTCCTGTCAGTTTTGTGTTTTCTGACATGACTCTGATCAGATAAGATGAGAACTGTTGCAAAAATGACTTTAACACTTATTTCATGTTCCTAGGATGGCTTGTGTGTCAGAATGAAGCTCTCTTACAAATGTCTTATTCTGTCAGTTTTGTGTTTTCTGACATGGCACTGATCAGATAAGATGAGAACTGTTGCAAAAATGACTTTAACACTTATTTCATGTTCCTAGGATGTCTTGTGTGTCAGAATGAAGCTCTCTTTACAAATGTCTTATTCCTTTCAGTTTTGTGTTTTCTGACATGACTCTGATCAGATAAGATGAGAACTGTTGCAAAAATGACTTTAACACTTATTTCATGTTCCTAGGATGGCTTGTGTGTCAGAATAAGCTCTCTTTACAAATCTTTTTTCCTGTCAGTTTTGTGTTTTCTGACATGGCACTGATCAGATAAGATGAGAACTGTTGCAAAAATGACTTTAACACTTATTTCATGTTCCTAGATGTCTTGTGTGTCAGAATGAAGCTCTCTTTACAAATGTCTTATTCCTGTCAGTTTTGTGTTTTCTGACATGAATCTGATCAGATAAGATGAGAACTGTTGCAAAAATGACTTTAACACTTATTTCATGTTCCCATGATGGCTTGTGTGTCAGAATAAAGCTCTCTTTACAAAGTCTTATTCCTGTCAGTTTTGTGTTTTCTGACATGGCACTGATCAGATAATATGAGAATGTTGCAAAAATGACTTTAACACTTATTTCATGTTCCTAGGATGTCTTGTGTGTCAGAATGAAGCTCTCTTTTACAAATGTCTTATTCTTGTCAGTTTTGTGTTTTCTGACATGGCACTGATCAGATAAGATGAGAACTGTTGCAAAAATGACTTTAACACTTATTTCATGTTCCCAGGATGGCTTGCAGGTCAGAATGAAGCTCTCTTTGCAAAACTCATGTTTCTTTCAGTTTTGTGCTTTCTGACATACCTATCAAATAAATGAGAACTGTTGCAAACATGACTTTAACACTCATTTCATGTTCCTGGATGGCTTGTGTGTCAGAATAAAGCTTCTTTGCAAAACTTTTTTTCCTGTCAGTTTTGTGTTTTCTGACATGACTCTGATCAGATAAGATGAGAACTGTTGCAAAAATGACTTTAACACTTATTTCATGTTCCTAGATGGCTTGTTTGTCAGAATGAAGCTCTCTTTACAATGTCTTATTCCTGTCAGTTTTGTGTTTTCTGACATGATCTGATCAGATAAGATGAGAACTGTTGCAAAAATGACTTTAACACTTATTTCATGTTCCAGGATGGCTTGCAGGTCAGAATGAAGCTCTCTTTGCAAAACTCATGTTTCTTTCAGTTTTGTGTTTTCTGACATGATCTGATCAGATAAGATGAGAACTGTTGCAAAAATGACTTTAACACTTATTTCATGTTCCCAGGATGGCTTGTGGTCAGAATGAAGCTCTCTTTGCAAACTCTTGTTTCTTTCAGTTTTGTGTTTTCTGACAGATACTGATCAGATAAGATGAGAACTGTTGCAAAAATG
This sequence comes from Oreonectes daqikongensis, assembly GCA_026939265.1. Classification (NCBI taxonomy): domain Eukaryota; kingdom Metazoa; phylum Chordata; class Actinopteri; order Cypriniformes; family Nemacheilidae; genus Oreonectes; species Oreonectes daqikongensis. The sequence continues at coordinate 29,172 of JAOTQM010000753.1, forward strand.
ACTTTAACACTATTTCATGTTCCTGGATGGCTTGTTTGTCAGAATGAAGCTCTCTTTGCAAATGTCTTATTCTTTTCAGTTTTGTGTTTTCTGACATGACTCTGATCAGATAAGATGAGAACTGTTGCAAAAATGACTTTAACACTTATTTCATGTTCCTAGGATGTCTTGTGTGGCAGAATGAAGCTCTCTTTACAAATGTCTTTTCCTGTCAGTTTTGTGTTTTCTGACATGATTCTGATCAGATAAGATGAGAACTTTGCAAAAATGACTTTAACACTTATTTCATGTTCCTGGATGGCTTGTGTGTCAGAATAAGCTCTCTTTGCAAAACTCATGTTTCTTTCAGTTTTGTGTTTTCTGACATGGCACTGATCAGATAAGATGAGAACTGTTGCAAAAATGACTTTAACACTTATTTCATGTTCCTAGGATGCTTGTGTGTCAGAATGAAGCTCTCTTTACAAACTCTTATTTTTGTCAGTTTTGTGTTTTCTGACATGACACTGATCAGATAATGAGAACTGTTGCAAAAATGACTTTAACACTTATTTCATGTTCCTAGGATGGCTTGTGTGTCAGAATGAAGCTCTCTTTACAAGTCTTTTTCCTGTCAGTTTTGTGTTTTCTGACATGACTCTGATCAGATAAGATGAGAACTGTTGCAAAAATGACTTTAACACTTATTTCATGTTCCTAGGATGTCTTTGTGTCAGAATGAAGCTCTCTTTACAAATGTCTTTTCCTGTCAGTTTTGTGTTTTCTGACATGATCTGATCAGATAAGATGAGAACTGTTGCAAAAATGACTTTAACACTTATTTCATGTTCCAGGATGGCTTTGTGGCAGAATGAAGCTCTCTTTGCAAACTCAGTTTTCTTTCAGTTTTTGTGTTTATGAGAACTGTTGCAAAAATGACTTTAACACTTATTTCATGTTCCTAGGATGGCTTGTGTGTCAGAATGAAGCTCTCTTTACAAAACTCATTTTCCTGTCAGTTTTGTGTTTTCTGACATGATTCTGATCAGATAAGATGAGAACTGTTGCAAAAATGACTTTAACACTTATTTCATGTTCCAGGATGGCTTGTGGTCAGAATGAAGCTCTCTTTGCAAAACTCATGTTTCTTTCAGTTTTGTGTTTTCTGACATGAACTGATCAGATAAGATGAGAACTGTTGCAAAAATGACTTTAACACTTATTTCATGTTCCAGGATGGCTTGCAGTCAGAATGAAGCTCTCTTTGCAAAACTCTTTTCTTTCAGTTTTGTGTTTTCTGACATGAATCTGATCAGATAAGATGAGAACTGTTGCAAAAATGACTTAACACTTATTTCATGTTCCCATGATGGCTTGTGGTCAGAATGAAGCTCTCTTTGCAAAACTCTTGTTTCTTTCAGTTTTGTGTTTTCTGACATGGCACTGATCAGATAAGATGAGAACTGTTGCAAAAATGACTTTAACACTTATTTCATGTTCCTAGGATGTCTTGTGTGTCAGAATGAAGCTCTCTTTACAATGTCTTTTCCTGTCAGTTTTGTGTTTTCTGACATGACTCTGATCAGATAAGATGAGAACTGTTGCAAAAATGACTTTAACACTTATTTCATGTTCCTAGATTCTTGTGTGTCAGAATGAAGCTCTCTTTACAATGTCTTATTCCTGTCAGTTTTGTGTTTTCTGACATGAATCTGATCAGATAAGATGAGAACTGTTGCAAAAATGACTTTAACACTTATTTCATGTTCCCATGATGGCTTGTGTGTCAGAATAAAGCTTTCTTTACAAATGTCTTTTTCCTGTCAGTTTTGTGTTTTCTGACATGGCACTGATCAGATAAGATGAGAAATGTTGCAAAAATGACTTTAACACTTATTTCATGTTCCTAGATGTCTTGTGTGGCAGAATGAAGCTCTCTTTACAAATGTCTTATTCCTGTCAGTTTTGTGTTTTCTGACATGACACTGATCAGATAAGATGAGAACTGTTGCAAAAATGACTTTAACACTTATTTCATGTTCCCAGATGGCTTGCAGGTCAGAATGAAGCTCTCTTTGCAAAACTCTTGTTTCTTTCAGTTTTGTGTTTTCTGACAGATACTGATCAGATAAGATGAGAACTGTTGCAAAAATGACTTTAACACTTATTTCATGTTCCTGATGGCTTGTGTGTCAGAATAAAGCTCTCTTTACAAAACTTATTTCCTGTCAGTTTTGTGTTTTCTGACATGACTCTGATCAGATAAGATGAGAACTGTTGCAAAAATGACTTTACACTTATTTCATGTTCCTAGGATGGCTTGTGTGTCAGAATGAAGCTCTCTTTACAAATGTCTTATTCCTGTCAGTTTTGTGTTTTCTGACATCTGATCAGATAAGATGAGAACTGTTGCAAAAATGACTTTAACACTTATTTCATGTTCCCAGGATGGCTTGTGTGTCAGAATGAAGCTCTCTTTACAAAACTCCTTTCTTCAGTTTTGTGTTTTCTGACATGATACTGATCAGATAAATGAGAACTGTTGCAAAAATGACTTTAACACTTATTTCATGTTCCTATGTGCTTGTGTGTCAGAATGAAGCTCTCTTTACAAATGTCTTATTCCTGTCAGTTTTGTGTTTTCTGACATGAATCTGATCAGATAAGATGAGAACTGTTGCAAAAATGACTTTAACACTTATTTCATGTTCCCATGATGGCTTGTGTGTCAGAATAAGCTCTCTTTACAAAAGTCTTATTCCTGTCAGTTTTGTGTTTTCTGACATGGCACTGATCAGATAAATGAGAAATGTTGCAAAAAACTTTAACACTTATTTCATGTTCCTAGGATGGCTTGTGTGTCAGAATGAAGCTCTCTTTAAATGTCTTATTCCTGTCAGTTTTGTGTTTTCTGACATGGCACTGATCAGATAAGATGAGAACTGTTGCAAAAATGACTTTAACACTTATTTCATGTTCCTATGATGGCTTGTGTGTCAGAATGAAGCTCTCTTTGCAAAATTCTTTTCCTGTCAGTTTTGTGTTTTCTGACATGGCACTGATCAGATAAGATGAGAACTGTTGCAAAAATGACTTTAACACTTATTTCATGTTCCCAGGATGGCTTGCAGTCAGAATGAAGCTCTCTTTGCAAAACTCATTTTCTTTCAGTTTGTGTTTTCTGACATGACTGATCAGATAAGATGAGAACTGTTGCAAAAATGACTTTAACACTTATTTCATGTTCCTAGGATGTCTTGTGTGTCAGAATGAAGCTCTCTTTACAATGTCTTATTCCTGTCAGTTTTGTGTTTTCTGACATGACTCTGATCAGATAAGATGAGAACTGTTGCAAAAATGACTTTAACACTTATTTCATGTTCCTAGGATGTCTTGTGTCAGAATGAAGCTCTCTTTAAAAATGTCTTATTCCTGTCAGTTTTGTGTTTTCTGACATGAATCTGATCAGATAAGATGAGAACTGTTGCAAAAATGACTTTAACACTTATTTCATGTTCCCATGATGGCTTGTGTGTCAGAATAAAGCTTTCTTTACAAATCTTATTCCTGTCAGTTTTGTGTTTTCTGACATGGCACTGATCAGATAAGATGAGAATGTTGCAAAAAACTTTAACACTTATTTCATGTTCCTAGGATGTCTTGTGGCAGAATGAAGCTCTCTTTACAAATGTCTTATTCCTGTCAGTTTTGTGTTTTCTGACATGGCACTGATCAGATAAGATGAGAACTGTTGCAAAAATGACTTTAACACTTATTTCATGTTCCCAGATGGCTTGCAGGTCAGAATGAAGCTCTCTTTGCAACTCATGTTTCTTTCAGTTTTGTGTTTTTTGACATGGCACTGATCAGATAAGATGAGAACTGTTGCAAAAATGACTTTAACACTTATTTCATGTTCCTAGGATGTCTTTGTGTCAGAATGAAGCTCTCTTTACAAATGTCTTATTCCTGTCAGTTTTGTGTTTTCTGACATGACTCTGATCAGATAAGATGAGAACTGTTGCAAAAATGACTTTAACACTTATTTCATGTTCCTAGATGTCTTTGTGTGGAGAATGAAGCTCTCTTTACAAATGTCTTATTCCTGTCAGTTTTGTGTTTTCTGACATGGCACTGATCAGATAAGATGAGAACTGTTGCAAAATGACTTTAACACTTATTTCATGTTCCTAGGATGGCTTGTGTGTCAGAATAAGCTCTCTTTACAAATGTCTTATTCCTGTCAGTTTTGTGTTTTCTGACATGACACTGATCAGATAAGATGAGAACTGTTGCAAAAATGACTTTAACACTTATTTCATGTTCCAGGATGGCTTGCAGGTCAGAATGAAGCTCTCTTTGCAAACTCATGTTTCTTTCAGTTTTGTGTTTTCTGACATGGCACTGATCAGATAAGATGAGAACTGTTGCAAAAATGACTTTAACACTTATTTCATGTTCCTAGGATGTCTTGTGTGTCAGAATGAAGCTCTCTTTACAAATGTCTTATCCTGTCAGTTTTGTGTTTTCTGACATGACACTGATCAGATAAGATGAGAACTGTTGCAAAAATGACTTTAACACTTATTTCATGTTCCTAGGATGGCTTGTGTGTCAGAATGAAGCTCTCTTTACAAATGTCTTATTCCTGTCAGTTTTGTGTTTTCTGACATGACACTGATCAGATAAGATGAGAACTGTTGCAAAATGACTTTAACACTTATTTCATGTTCCTAGGATGGCTTGTGTGTCAGAATGAAGCTCTCTTTACAAATGTCTTATTCTTGTCAGTTTTGTGTTTTTCTGACATGGCACTGATCAGATAAGATGAGAACTGTTGCAAAAATGACTTTAACACTTATTTCATGTTCCCATGATGGCTTGCAGTCAGAATGAAGCTCTCTTTGCAAAACTCTTATTCTTTCAGTTTTGTGTTTTCTGACAGAGTTCTGATCAGATAAATGAGAACTGTTGCAAAAATGACTTTAACACTTATTTCATGTTCCCATGATGGCTTGCAGGTCAGAATGAAGCTCTCTTTGCAAAACTCTTGTTCCTTCAGTTTTGTGTTTTCTGACATGGCACTGATCAGATAAGATGAGAACTGTTGCAAAAATGACTTTAACACTTATTTCATGTTCCTAGGATGGCTTGTGTGTCAGAATGAAGCTCTCTTTACAAATGTCTTATTCCTGTCAGTTTTGTGTTTTCTGACATGACTCTGATCAGATAAGATGAGAACTGTTGCAAAATGACTTTAACACTTATTTCATGTTCCTAGGATGTCTTGTGTGTCAGAATGAAGCTTCTTTACAAATGTCTTATTCCTGTCAGTTTTGTGTTTTCTGACATGAATCTGATCAGATAAGATGAGAACTGTTGCAAAAATGACTTTAACTTTATTTCATGTTCCCATGATGGCTTGTGTGTCAGAATGAAGCTCTCTTTACAAATGTCTTTTTCCTGTCAGTTTTGTGTTTTCTGACATGGCACTGATCAGATAAGATGAGAACTGTTGCAAAAATGACTTTAACACTTATTTCATGTTCCTAGGATGTCTTATGTGGCAGAATAAAGCTCTCTTTGCAAAACTCTTGTTTCTTTCAGTTTTGTGTTTTCTGCAGATACTGATCAGATAAATAGAACTGTTGCAAAAATGACTTATAACCTTCATTTTGTTCCTGGATGGCTTGTGGTCAGAATGAAGCTTTCTTTGCAAAACTTATTTTTCCTGTCAGTTTTGTGTTTTCTGACATGACTCTGATCAGATAAGATGAGAACTGTTGCAAAAATGACTTTAACACTTATTTCATGTTCCTAGGATGTCTTGTTGGCAGAATAAGCTTCTTTACAAAAGTCTTATTCCTGTCAGTTTTGTGTTTTCTGACATGGCATTGGTCAGATAATATGAGAAATGTTGCAAAAATGACTTTAACACTTATTTCATGTTCCTAGGATGTCTTGTGTGTCAGAATGAAGCTCTCTTTACAAATGTCTTATTCTTGTCAGTTTTGTGTTTTCTGACATGGCACTGATCAGATAAGATGAGAACTGTTGCAAAAATGACTTTAACACTTATTTCATGTTCCCAGGATGGCTTGCAGGTCAGAATGAAGCTCTCTTTGCAAAACTCTGTTTCTTTCAGTTTTGTGCTTTCTAGCAGATACTAATCAATAAACTAAGAACTGTTGCAAACATGACTTAACTCTCATTTTTATGTTCCTGGAATGGCTTGTGTGTCAGAAAAAGCTTCTTTGCAAAACTTTTTTCCTGTCAGTTTTGTGTTTTCTGACATGACTCTGATCAGATAAGATGAGAACTGTTGCAAAAATGACTTTAACACTTATTTCATGTTCCTAGATGGCTTGTGTGTCAGAATGAAGCTCTCTTTACAAATGTCTTATTCCTGTCAGTTTTGTGTTTTCTGACATGAACTGATCAGATAAGATGAGAACTGTTGCAAAAATGACTTTAACACTTATTTCATGTTCCCAGGATGGCTTGCAGGTCAGAATGAAGCTCTCTTTGCAAAACTCATGTTTCTTTCAGTTTTGTGTTTTCTGACATGAACTGATCAGATAAGATGAGAATTGTTGCAAAAATGACTTTAACACTTATTTCATGTTCCCAGGATGGCTTGCAGGTCAGAATGAAGCTCTCTTTGCAAACTCTTGTTTCTTTCAGTTTTGTGTTTTCTGCAGATACCTGATCAAATAATAAGAACTGTTGCAAAAATGACTTTAACACTTATTTTATGTTCCTGGATGGCTTGTTGTCAGAATGAAGCTCTCTTTACAAATGTCTTATTCTTTCAGTTTTGTGTTTTCTGACATGACTCTGATCAGATAAGATGAGAACTGTTGCAAAAATGACTTTAACACTTATTTCATGTTCCTAGGATGTCTTGTGTGTCAGAATGAAGCTCTCTTTGCAAAACTCATGTTTCTTTCAGTTTTGTGTTTTCTGACATGATCTGATCAGATAAGATGAGAACTGTTGCAAAAATGACTTTAACACTTATTTCATGTTCCCAGGATGGCTTGTGTGTCAGAGAAAGCTCTCTTTGCAAAACTCTTATTCCTGTCAGTTTTGTGTTTTCTGACATGGCACTGATCAGATAAGGAGAAATGTTGCAAAAATGACTTTAACACTTATTTCATGTTCCTAGGATGTCTTGTGTGGTCAGAATGAAGCTCTCTTTACAAATGTCTTATTCCTGTCAGTTTTGTGTTTTCTGACATGCACTGATCAGATAAGATGAGAACTGTTGCAAAAATGACTTTAACACTTATTTCATGTTCCTGATGTCTTGTTGGTCAAATGAAGCTCTCTTTACAATGTCTTATTCCTGTTCAGTTTTGTGTTTTCTGACATGACCTGATCAGATAAGATGAGAACTGTTGCAAAAATGACTTTAACACTTATTTCATGTTCCTGGATGTCTTGTGTGTAGAATGAAGCTCTCTTTACAAATGTCTTATTCCTGTCAGTTTTGTGTTTTCTGACATGAACTGATCAGATAAGATGAGAATGTTGCAAAAATGACTTTAACACTTATTTCATGTTCCTAGGATGGCTTGTGTGTCAGAATGAAGCTCTCTTTACAAAACTCTTATTCCTGTCAGTTTTGTGTTTTCTGACATGGCACTGATCAGATAAGATGAGAACTGTTGCAAAAATGACTTTAACACTTATTTCATGTTCCTATGATGGCTTGTGTGTCAGAATGAAGCTCTCTTTACAAATGTCTTTTCCTGTCAGTTTTGTGTTTTCTGACATGGCACTGATCAGATAAGATGAGAACTGTTGCAAAAATGACTTTAACACTTATTTCATGTTCCCAGGATGGCTTGCAGGTCAGAATGAAGCTCTCTTGCAAAACTCTGTTTCTTTCAGTTTTGTGTTTTTTGACATGGCACTGATCAGATAAGATGAGAACTGTTGCAAAAATGACTTTAACACTTATTTCATGTTCCTAGGATGTCTTGTGTGTCAGAATGAAGCTCTCTTTACAATGTCTTATTCCTGTCAGTTTTGTGTTTTCTGACATGACTCTGATCAGATAAGATGAGAACTGTTGCAAAAATGACTTTAACACTTATTTCATGTTCCTAGGATGGCTTGTGTGTCAGAATGAAGCTCTCTTTACAAATGTCTTATTCCTGTCAGTTTTGTGTTTTCTGACATGGCACTGATCAATAAGATGAGAACTGTTGCAAAAATGACTTTAACACTTATTTCATGTTCCTAGGATGTCTTGTGTGTCAGAATGAAGCTCTCTTTACAAATGTCTTATTCCTGTCAGTTTTGTGTTTTCTGACATGACTCTGATCAGATAAGATGAGAACTGTTGCAAAATGACTTTAACACTTATTTCATGTTCCTAGGATGTCTTGTGTGGCAGAATGAAGCTCTCTTTGCAAACATGTTTCTTTCAGTTTGTGTTTATGAGAACTGTTGCAAAAATGACTTTAACACTTATTTCATGTTCCTAGGATGTCTTGTGTGTCAGAATGAAGCTCTCTTTGCAAATCTTTTCCTGTCATTTTTGTGTTTTCTGACATGATCTGATCAGATAAGATGAGAACTGTTGCAAAAATGACTTTAACACTTATTTCATGTTCCTAGGATGGCTTGCAGTCAGAATGAAGCTCTCTTTGCAAAACTCATGTTTCTTTCAGTTTTGTGTTTTCTGACATGAACTGATCAGATAAGATGAGAACTGTTGCAAAAATGACTTTAACACTTATTTCATGTTCCCAGGATGGCTTGTGGTCAGAATGAAGCTCTCTTTGCAAAACTCATGTTTCTTTCAGTTTTGTGTTTTCTGACATGAATCTGATCAGATAAGATGAGAATGTTGCAAAAATGACTTTAACACTTATTTCATGTTCCCATGATGGCTTGTGTCAGAATGAAGCTCTCTTTGCAAAACTCTTGTTTCTTTCAGTTTTGTGTTTTCTGACATGGCACTGATCAGATAACTGAGAACTGTTGCAAAAATGACTTTAACACTTATTTCATGTTCCCATGATGGCTTGCAGTCAGAATGAAGCTCTCTTTGCAAAACTCTTGTTTTTTCAGTTTTGTGTTTTCTGACATGGCACTGATCAGATAAGATGAGAACTGTTGCAAAAATGACTTTAACACTTATTTCATGTTCTTAGGATGTGTTGTGTGTCAGAATGAAGCTCTCTTTACAAATGTCTTATTCCTGTCAGTTTTGTGTTTTCTGACATGACTCTGATCAGATAAGATGAGAACTGTTGCAAAAATGACTTTAACACTTATTTCATGTTCCTAGGATGTCTTGTGTGTCAGAATGAAGCTCTCTTTACAAATGTCTTATTCCTGTCAGTTTTGTGTTTTCTGACATGAATCTGATCAGATAAGATGAGAATTGTTGCAAAAATGTCTTTAACATTTACTTCATGTTCCCATGATGGCTTGTGTGTCAGAATAAAGCTTTCTTTACAAAAGTCTTATTCCTGTCAGTTTTGTGTTTTCTGACATGGCACTGGTCAGATAATATGAGAAATGTTGCAAAAATAACTTTAACACTTATTTCATGTTCCTAGGATGTGTTGTGTGTCAGAATGAAGCTCTCTTTACAAATGTCTTATTCCTGTCAGTTTTGTGTTTTCTGACATGACTCTGATCAGATAAGATGAGAACTGTTGCAAAAATGACTTTAACACTTATTTCATGTTCCCAGGATGGCTTGCAGTCAGAATGAAGCTCTCTTTGCAAAACTCTTGTTTCTTTCAGTTTTGTGTTTTCTGCAGATCCTAATCAGAATAACTAGAACTGTTGCAAACATGACTTTAACTCTCATTTTATGTTCCTGGATGGCTTGTGTGTCAGAATAAAGCTTTCTTTGCAAACTTATTTTCCTGTCAGTTTTGTGTTTTCTGACATGACTCTATCAGATAAGATGAGAACTGTTGCAAAAATGACTTTAACACTTATTTCATGTTCCTAGGATGGCTTGTGTGTCAGAATGAAGCTCTCTTTACAAATGTCTTATTCCTGTCAGTTTTGTGTTTTCTGACATGATCTGATCATTAAGAGACTGTTGCAAAAATGACTTTAACACTTATTTATGGAATGGCTTGTGTCAGAATGAAGCTCTCTTTACAAAAGTCTTATTCCTGTCAGTTTTGTGTTTTTCTGACATGACTTGATCAGATAAGATGAGAACTGTTGCAAAAATGACTTTAACACTTATTTCATGTTCCTAGGATGGCTTGTGTGGCAGAATAAGCTCTCTTTACAAAAGTCTTATTCCTGTCAGTTTTGTGTTTTCTGACATGGCACTGTCAGATAATATGAGAACTGTTGCAAAAATGACTTTAACACTTATTTCATGTTCCTAGGATGTGTGTGTCAGAATGAAGCTCTTTTTACAAATGTCTTATTCCTGTCAGTTTTGTGTTTTCTGACATGGCACTGATCAGATAAGATGAGAACTGTTGCAAAAATGACTTTAACACTTATTTCATGTTCCCAGGATGGCTTGCAGGTCAGAATGAAGCTCTCTTTGCAAACTCATGTTTCTCAGTTTTGTGTTTTCTGACATACCTGATCAAATAACTAAGAACTGTTGCAAAAATGACTTTAACTCTCATTTTATGTTCCTGGAATGGCTTGTGTGTCAGAATAAGCTTCTTTGCAAAACTTTTTTTCCTGTCAGTTTTTGTTTTCTGACATGACTCTGATCAGATAAGATGAGAACTGTTGCAAAAATGACTTTAACACTTATTTCATGTTCCTAGATGGCTTGTTTGTCAGAATGAAGCTCTCTTTACAAATGTCTTATTCCTGTCAGTTTTGTGTTTTCTGACATGGCACTGATCAGATAAGATGAGAACTGTTGCAAAAATGACTTTAACACTTATTTCATGTTCCTACGATGTCTTGTGTGGCAGAATAAAGCTCTCTTTACAATGTCTTATTCCTGTCAGTTTTGTGTTTTCTGACATGGCACTGATCAGATAAGATGAGAACTGTTGCAAAAATGACTTTAACACTTATTTCATGTTCCTAGGATGTCTTGTGTCAGAATGAAGCTCTCTTTACAAATGTCTTATTCCTGTCAGTTTTGTGTTTTCTGACATGACTCTGATCAGATAAGATGAGAACTGTTGCAAAAATGACTTTAACACTTATTTCATGTTCCTAGGATGTCTTGTGTGTCAGAATGAAGCTCTCTTTACAAATGTCTTATCCTGTCAGTTTTGTGTTTTCTGACATGGCCTGATCAGATAAGATGAGAATTGTTGCAAAAATGACTTTAACATTTTTCATGTTCCCATGATGGCTTGTGTGTCAGAATAAAGCTTCTTTACAAAGTCTTATTCCTGTCAGTTTTGTGTTTTCTGACATGGCACTGGTCAGATAATATGAGAAATGTTGCAAAAATAACTTTAACACTTATTTCATGTTCCTAGGATGGCTTGTTTGTCAGAATGATGCTCTCTTTACAAATGTCTTATTCCTGTCAGTTTAGTGTTTTCTGACATGGCACTGATCAGATAAGATGAGAACTGTTGCAAAAATGACTTTAGCACTTATTTCATGTTCCTATGATGTCTTGTGTGGCAGAATAAAGCTCTCTTTGCAAAATTCATTTTCCTGTCAGTTTTGTGTTTTCTGACATGGCACTGATCAGATAAGATGAGAACTGTTGCAAAAATGACTTTAACACATATTTCATGTTCCCAGGATGGCTTGCAGGTCAGAATGAAGCTCTCTCTGCAAAACTCATGTTTCTTTCAGTTTTGTGTTTTCTGACATGGCACTGATCAGATAAGATGAGAACTGTTGCAAAAATGACTTTAACACTTATTTCATGTTCCTAGGATGTCTTGTGTGTCAGAATGAAGCTCTCTTTACAAAACTCTTTTCTTTCAGTTTTGTGTTTTCTGACATGATCTGATCAGATAAGATGAGAACTGTTGCAAAAATGACTTTAACACTTATTTCATGTTCCCATGATGGCTTGTGTGTCAGAATAAGCTTCTTTACAAAAGTCTTATTCCTGTCAGTTTTGTGTTTTCTGACATGGCACTGATCAGATAAGATGAGAAATGTTGCAAAAATGACTTTAACACTTATTTCATGTTCCTACGATGTCTTGTGTGGCAGAATGAAGCTCTCTTTACAAAATGTCTTATTCCTGTCAGTTTTGTGTTTTCTGACATGCACTGATCAGATAAGATGAGAACTGTTGCAAAAATGACTTTAACACTTATTTCATGTTCCTATGATGTCTTGTGTGTCAGAATGAAGCTCTCTTTACAAATGTCTTATTCCTGTCAGTTTTGTGTTTTCTGACATGACTCTGATCAGATAAGATGAGAACTGTTGCAAAAATGACTTTAACACTTATTTCATGTTCCTAGGATGGCTTGTGTGTCAGAATGAAGCTCTCTTTACAAATGTCTTATCCTGTCAGTTTTGTGTTTTCTGACATGAATCTGATCAGATAAGATGAGAACTGTTGCAAAAATGACTTTAACATTTTTCATGTTCCAGGATGGCTTGTGTGTCAGAATGAAGCTCTCTTTACAAAACTCTTATTCCTGTCAGTTTTGTGTTTTCTGACATGACTCTGATCAGATAAGATGAGAACTGTTGCAAAATGACTTTAACACTTATTTCATGTTCCTAGGATGGCTTGTGTGTCAGAATGAAGCTCTCTTTACAAATGTCTTATTCCTGTCAGTTTTGTGTTTTCTGACATGGCACTGATCAGATAAGATGAGAAATGTTGCAAAAATGACTTTAACACTTATTTCATGTTCCTACGATGTCTTGTGTGGCAGAATGAAGCTCTCTTTACAAATGTCTTATTCCTGTCAGTTTTGTGTTTTCTGACATGCACTGATCAGATAAGATGAGAACTGTTGCAAAAATGACTTTAACACTTATTTCATGTTCTAGGATGTCTTGTGTGTCAGAATAAGCTCTCTTTACAAATGTCTTATTCCTGTCAGTTTTGTGTTTTCTGACATGACTCTGATCAGATAAGATGAGAACTGTTGCAAAAATGACTTTAACACTTATTTCATGTTCCTAGATGGCTTGTGTGTCAGAATGAAGCTCTCTTTACAAATGTCTTATTCCTGTCAGTTTTGTGTTTTCTGACATGAACTGATCAGATAAGATGAGAACTGTTGCAAAAATGACTTTAAAACACTATTTCATGTCCCGGATGGCTTGCAGGTCAGAATGAAGCTCTCTTTGAAAACTCATTTTTCTTTCAGTTTTGTGTTTTCTGACATGGCACTGATCAGATAAGATGAGAACTGTTGCAAAAATGACTTTAACACTTATTTCATGTTCCTACGATGTCTTGTGTGTCAGAATGAAGCTCTCTTTACAAATGTCTTTTTCCTGTCAGTTTTGTGTTTTCTGACATGATCTGATCAGATAAGATGAGAACTGTTGCAAAAATGACTTTAACACTTATTTCATGTTCCTAGGATGTCTTGTGTGTCAGAATGAAGCTCTCTTTACAAATGTCTTTTTCCTGTCAGTTTTGTGTTTTCTGACATGACTCTGATCAGATAAGATAAGAACTGTTGCAAAAATGACTTTAACACTTATTTCATGTTCCTAGGATGTCTTCTGTGGCAGAATGAAGCTCTCTTTGCAAACTCATGTTTCTTTCAGTTTTGTGTTTATGAGAACTGTTGCAAAAATGACTTTATCACTTATTTCATGTTCCTACGATGTCTTGTGTGTCAGAATGAAACTTTCTTTGCAAAACTCATTTTCCTGTCAGTTTTGTGTTTTCTGACATGATTCTGATCAGATAAGATGAGAACATTTGCAAAAATGACTTTAACACTTATTTCATGTTCCCAGGATGGCTTGCAGGTCAGAATGAAGCTCTCTTTGCAAAACTCATGTTTCTTTCAGTTTTGTGTTTTCTGACATGAATCTGATCAGATAAGATGAGACTGTTGCAAAAATGACTTTAACACTTATTTCATGTTCCCAGGATGGCTTGCAGGTCAGAATGAAGCTCTCTTTGCAAAACTCATGTTTCTTTCAGTTTTGTGTTTTCTGACATGAATCTGATCAGATAAGATGAGAATTGTTGCAAAAATGACTTTAACACTTATTTCATGTTCCCATGATGGCTTGCAGTCAGAATGAAGCTCTCTTTGCAAAACTCTTGTTTCTTGTCAGTTTTGTGTTTTCTGACAGAGTTCTGCTCGAGTAAGATGAGAACTGTTGCAAAATGACTTTAACACTTATTTCATGTTCCATGATGGCTTGCAGTCAGAATGAAGCTCTCTTTGCAAAACTCTTGTTTCTTTCAGTTTTGTGTTTTCTGACATGGCACTGATCAGATAAGATGAGAACTGTTGCAAAAATGACTTTAACACTTATTTCATGTTCCTACGATGTCTTGTGTGTCAGAATGAAGCTCTCTTTACAAATGTCTTATTCCTGTCAGTTTTGTGTTTTCTGACATGACTCTGATCAGATAAGATGAGAACTGTTGCAAAAATGACTTTAACACTTATTTCATGTTCCTAGGATGTCTTGTGTGTAAGAATGAAGCTCTCTTTACAAATGTCTTATTCCTGTCAGTTTTGTGTTTTCTGACATGAATCTGGTCAGATAATATGAGAAATGTTGCAAAAATAACTTTAACACTTATTTCATGTTCCTACGATGTCTTATGTGGCAGAATAAAGCTCTCTTTACAAATGTCTTATTCCTGTCAGTTTTGTGTTTTCTGACATGGCACTGGTCAGATAATATGAGAAATGTTGCAAAAATAACTTTAACACTTATTTCATGTTCCTAGGATGTGTTGTGTGTCAGAATGAAGCTCTTTTTACAAATGTCTTATTCTTGTCAGTTTTGTGTTTTCTAACATGGCACTGATCAGATAAGATGAGAACTGTTGCAAAAATGACTTTAACACTTATTTCATGTTCCTAGGATGTCTTCTGTGGCAGAATGAAGCTCTCTTTGCAAAACTCATGTTTCTTTCAGTTTTGTGCTTTCTAGCAGATACCTAATCAAATAAACTAAGAACTTTTGCAAACATGACTATAACTCTCATTTTATGTTCCTGGAATGGCTTGTGTGTCAGAATAAAGCTTTCTTTGCAAAACTTTTTTTCCTGTCAGTTTTGTGTTTTCTGACATGACTCTAATCAGATAAGATGAGAACTGTTGCAAAAATGACTTTAACACTTATTTCATGTTCCTAGGATGGCTTGTTTGTCAGAATGATGCTCTCTTTACAAATGTCTTATTCCTGTCAGTTTTGTGTTTTCTGACATGAATCTGATCAGATAAGATGAGAATTGTTGTAAAAATGACTTTAACACTTATTTCATGTTCCCAGGATGGCTTGCAGGTCAGAATGAAGCTTCTTTTGCAAAACTCATTTTCTTTCAGTTTTGTGTTTTTCTGACATGAATCTGATCAGATAAGATGAGAATGTTGCAAAAATGACTTTAACACTTATTTCATGTTCCCAGGATGGCTTGCAGGTCAGAATGAAGCTTTCTTTGCAAAACTCTTTTTCTTTCAGTTTTGTGCTTTCTAGCAGATACCTAATCAAATAAACTAAGAACTGTTGCAAACATGACTATAACTCTCATTTTAGCTTCCTGGAATGGCTTGTTTGTCAGAATGAAGCTCTCTTTGCAAATGTCTTATTCTTTTCAGTTTTGTGTTTTCTGACATGACTCTGATCAGATAAGATGAGAATTGTTGCAAAAATGTCTTTAACACTTATTTCATGTTCCTACGATGTCTTGTGTGGCAGAATTAAACTTTCTTTGCAAATCTCATTTTCCTATCAGTTTTGTGTTTTCTGACATGATTCTGATCAGATAAGATGAGAACATTTGCAAAAATGACTTGAACTCTCAATTTATGTTCCTGGAATGGCTTGTTTGTCAGAATCAAGCTCTCTTTGCAAAGCTCATGTTTCTTTCAGTTTTGTGTTTTCTGACATGGCACTAATCAGATAAGATGAGAACTGTTGCAAAAATGACTTTAACACTTATTTCATGTTCCTAGGATGTCTTGTGTGTGAGAATGAAGCTCTCTTTCAAACTCATGTTTCTTTCAGTTTTGTTTTTCTGACATGACTCTGATCAGATAAGATGAGAACTGTTGCAAAAATGACTTTAACACTTATTTCATGTTCCTAGGATGGCTTGTGTGTCAGAATGAAGCTCTCTTTACAAATGTCTTATTCCTGTCAGTTTTGTGTTTTCTGACATGGCACTGATCAGATAAGATGAGAACTGTTGCAAAAATGACTTTAACACTTATTTCATGTTCCTAGGATGGCTTGCAGGTCAGAATGAAGCTCTCTTTACAAACTCTTGTTTCTTTCAGTTTTGTGTTTTCTGACATGGCACTGATCAGATAAGATGAGAACTGTTGCAAAAATGACTTTAAACCTTATTTCATGTTCCACGATGTCTTGTGTGTCAGAATGAAGCTCTCTTTACAAATGTCTTTTTCTGTCAGTTTTGTGTTTTCTGACATGACTCTGATCAGATAAGATGAGAACTGTTGCAAAAATGACTTTAACACTTATTTCATGTTCCTAGGATGTCTTGTTGGTCAGAATGAAGCTCTCTTTACAATGTCTTTTTCCTGTCAGTTTTGTGTTTTCTGACATGACTCTGATCAGATAAGATAAGAACTGTTGCAAAAATGACTTTAACACTTATTTCATGTTCCTAGGATGTCTTCTGTGGCAGAATGAAGCTCTCTTTGCAAACTCATGTTTCTTTCAGTTTTGTGTTTATGAGAACTGTTGCAAAAATGACTTTATCACTTATTTCATGTTCCTACGATGTCTTGTGTGTCAGAATGAAACTTTCTTTGCAAAACTCATTTTCCTGTCATTTTTGTGTTTTCTGACATGATTCTGATCAGATAAGATGAGAACATTTGCAAAAATGACTTTAACACTTATTTCATGTTCCCAGGATGGCTTGCAGGTCAGAATGAAGCTCTCTTTGCAAAACTCATGTTTCTTTCAGTTTTGTGTTTTCTGACAAGAATCTGATCAGATAAGATGAGAATTGTTGCAAAAATGACTTTAACACTTATTTCATGTTCCCAGGATGGCTTGCAGGTCAGAATGAAGCTCTCTTTGCAAAACTCATGTTTCTTTCAGTTTTGTGTTTTGTGACATGAATCTGATCAGATAAGATGAGAATTGTTGCAAAAATGTATTTAACACTTATTTCATGTTCCCATGATGGCTTGCAGGTCAGAATGAAGCTCTCTTTGCAAACTCCTGTTTCTTTCAGTTTTGTGTTTTCTGACAGAGTTCTGCTCAGTAAACTGAGAACTGTTGCAAAAATGACTTTAACACTTATTTCATGTTCCTATGATGTCTTGTGTGTCAGAATGAAGCTCTCTTTGCAAATGTCTTTTCCTTTCAGTTTTGTGTTTTCTGACATGACTCTGATCAGATAAGATGAGAACTGTTGCAAAAATGACTTTAACACTTATTTCATGTTCCTAGGATGTCTTGTGTGTCAGAATAAGCTCTCTTTACAATGTCTTATTCCTGTCAGTTTTGTGTTTTCTGACATGACACTGATCAGATAAGGAGAAATGTTGCAAAAATGACTTTAAACTTATTTCATGTTCCTAGGATGTCTTGTGTGTCAGAATAAGCTCTCTTTACAAATGTCTTATTCCTGTCAGTTTTGTGTTTTCTGACATGACTCTGATCAGATAAGATGAGAACTGTTGCAAAAATGACTTTAACACTTATTTCATGTTCCTAGGATGGCTTGTTGTCAGAATGAAGCTCTCTTTACAAATGTCTTATTCCTGTCAGTTTTGTGTTTTCTGACATGACTCTGATCAGATAAGATGAGAACTGTTGCAAAAATGACTTTAACACTTATTTCATGTTCCCAGGATGGCTTGTGGTCAGAATGAAGCTCTCTTTGCAAAACTCTTGTTTCTTTCAGTTTTGTGTTTTCTGACATGTATCTGATCAGATAAGATGAGAACTGTTGCAAAAATGACTTTAACACTTATTTCATGTTCCCAGGATGGCTTGCAGGTCAGAATGAAGCTCTCTTTGCAAAACTCATGTTTTCTTTCAGTTTTGTGTTTTCTGACAGAGTTCTGATCAGATAAATGAAACTGTTGCAAAAATGACTTTAACCTTATTTCATGGA
This sequence comes from Oreonectes daqikongensis, assembly GCA_026939265.1. Taxonomy (NCBI): domain Eukaryota; kingdom Metazoa; phylum Chordata; class Actinopteri; order Cypriniformes; family Nemacheilidae; genus Oreonectes; species Oreonectes daqikongensis. The sequence goes on from JAOTQM010000753.1 coordinate 47,350, forward strand.
ATGGCTTGTGTGTCAGAATAAGCTTCTTTACAAAAGTCTTATTCCTGTCAGTTTTGTGTTTTCTGACATGACTCTGATCAGATAAGATGAGAACTGTTGCAAAAATGACTTTAACACTTATTTCATGTTCCTAGGATGTCTTGTGTGTAAGAATGAAGCTCTCTTTACAAATGTCTTATTCCTGTCAGTTTTGTGTTTTCTGACATGGCACTGATCAGATAAGATGAGAACTGTTGCAAAAATGACTTTAACACTTATTTTATGTTCCTAGGATGTCTTGTGTGTAAGAATGAAGCTCTCTTTACAAAACTCATGTTTCTTTCAGTTTTGTGTTTTCTGACATGGCACTGGTCAGATAATATGAGAAATGTTGCAAAAATGACTTTAACACTTATTTCATGTTCCCATGATGGCTTGTGTGTCAGAATAAATCTTTCTTTACAAATGTCTTTTTCCTGTCAGTTTTGTGTTTTCTGACATGGCACTGGTCAGATAATATGAGAAATGTTGCAAAAATAACTTTAACACTTATTTCATGTTCCTACGATGTTATGTGGTCAGAATGAAGCTCTCTTTACAAATGTCTTATTTCCTGTCAGTTTTGTGTTTTCTGACATGACTCTGATCAGATAAGATGGAACTGTTGCAAAAATGACTTTAACACTTATTTCATGTTCCCAGGATGGCTTGCAGGTCAGAATGAAGCTCTCTTTGCAAAACTCTTGTTTCTTTCAGTTTTGTGTTTTCTGACATACCTAATCAAATAAATGAGAACTGTTGCAAAATGACTATAACTCTATTTCATGTTCCGGATGGCTTGTGTGTCAGAATAAAGCTTTCTTTGCAAAACCTTATTTTCCTGTCAGTTTTGTGTTTTCTGACATGACTCTGATCAGATAAGATGAGAACTGTTGCAAAAATGACTTTAACACTTATTTCATGTTCCTAGGATGGCTTGTTGTCAGAATGAAGCTCTCTTTACAAATGTCTTATTCCTGTCAGTTTTGTGTTTTCTGACATGGCACTGATCAGATAAGATGAGAACTGTTGCAAAAATGACTTTAACACTTATTTCATGTTCCTA
>JAOTQM010000754.1:20000-44261 GCA_026939265.1 Oreonectes daqikongensis
CCCCCCCCCACCCCCCCCCCCCCCCCCCCCCCCCCCCCCCCCCCCCCCCCCCCCCCCCCCCCCCCCCCCCCCCCCCCCCCCCCCCCCCCCCCCCCCCCCCCCCCCCCCCCCCCCCCCCCCCCCCCCCCCCCCCCCCCCCCCCCCCCCCCCCCCCCCCCCCCCCCCCCCCCCCCCCCCCCCCCCCCCCCCCCCCCCCCCCCCCCCCCCCCCCCCCCCCCACCCCCCCCCCCCCCCCCCCCCCCCCCCCCCCCCCCCCCCCCCCCCCCCCACCCCCCCCCCCCCCCCCCCCCCCCCCCCCCCCCCCCCCCCCCCCCCCCCCCCCCCCCCCCCCCCCCCCCCCCCCCCCCCCCCCCCCCCCCCCCCCCCCCCCCCCCCCCCCCCCCCCCCCCCCCCCCCCCCCCCCCCCCCCCCCCCCCCCCCCCCCCCCCCCCCCCCCCCCCCCCCCCCCCCCCCCCCCCCACCCCCCCCCCCCCCCCCCCCCCCCCCCCCCCCCCCCCCCCCCCCCCCCCCCCCCCCCCCCCCCCCCCCCCCCCCCCCCCCCCCCCCCCCCCCCCCCCCCCCCCCCCCCCCCCCCCCCCCCCCCCCCCCCCCCCCCCCCCCCCCCCCCCCCCCCCCCCCCCCCCCCCCCCCCCCCCCCCCCCCCCCCCCCCCCCCCCCCCCCCCCCCCCCCCCCCCCCCCCCCCCCCCCCCCCCCCCCCCCCCCCCCCCCCCCCCCCCCCCCCCCCCCCCCCCCCCCCCCCCCCCCCCCCCCCCCCCCCCCCCCCCCCCCCCCCCCCCCCCCCCCCCCCCCCCCCCCCCCCCCCCCCCCCCCCCCCCCCCCCCCCCCCCCCCCCCCCCCCCCCCCCCCCCCCCCCCCCCCCCCCCCCCCCCCCCCCCCCCCCCCCCCCCCCCCCCCCCCCCCCCCCCCCCCCCCCCCCCCCCCCCCCCCCCCCCCCCCCCCCCCCCCCCCCCCCCCCCCCCCCCCCCCCCCCCCCCCCCCCCCCCCCCCCCCCCCCCCCCCCCCCCCCCCCCCCCCCCCCCCCCCCCCCCCCCCCCCCCCCCCCCCCCCCCCCCCCCCCCCCCCCCCCCCCCCCCCCCCCCCCCCCCCCCCCCCCCCCCCCCCCCCCCCCCCCCCCCCCCCCCCCCCCCCCCCCCCCCCCCCCCCCCCCCCCCCCCCCCCCCCCCCCCCCCCCCCCCCCCCCCCCCCCCCCCCCCCCCCCCCCCCCCCCCCCCCCCCCCCCCCCCCCCCCCCCCCCCCCCCCCCCCCCCCCCCCCCCCCCCCCCCCCCCCCCCCCCCCCCCCCCCCCCCCCCCCCCCCCCCCCCCCCCCCCCCCCCCCCCCCCCCCCCCCCCCCCCCCCCCCCCCCCCCCCCCCCCCCCCCCCCCCCCCCCCCCCCCCCCCCCCCCCCCCCCCCCCCCCCCCCCCCCCCCCCCCCCCCCCCCCCCCCCCCCCCCCCCCCCCCCCCCCCCCCCCCCCCCCCCCCCCCCCCCCCCCCCCCCCCCCCCCCCCCCCCCCCCCCCCCCCCCCCCCCCCCCCCCCCCCCCCCCCCCCCCCCCCCCCCCCCCCCCCCCCCCCCCCCCCCCCCCCCCCCCCCCCCCCCCCCCCCCCCCCCCCCCCCCCCCCCCCCCCCCCCCCCCCCCCCCCCCCCCCCCCCCCCCCCCCCCCCCCCCCCCCCCCCCCCCCCCCCCCCCCCCCCCCCCCCCCCCCCCCCCCCCCCCCCCCCCCCCCCCCCCCCCCCCCCCCCCCCCCCCCCCCCCCCCCCCCCCCCCCCCCCCCCCCCCCCCCCCCCCCCCCCCCCCCCCCCCCCCCCCCCCCCCCCCCCCCCCCCCCCCCCCCCCCCCCCCCCCCCCCCCCCCCCCCCCCCCCCCCCCCCCCCCCCCCCCCCCCCCCCCCCCCCCCCCCCCCCCCCCCCCCCCCCCCCCCCCCCCCCCCCCCCCCCCCCCCCCCCCCCCCCCCCCCCCCCCCCCCCCCCCCCCCCCCCCCCCCCCCCCCCCCCCCCCCCCCCCCCCCCCCCCCCCCCCCCCCCCCCCCCCCCCCCCCCCCCCCCCCCCCCCCCCCCCCCCCCCCCCCCCCCCCCCCCCCCCCCCCCCCCCCCCCCCCCCCCCCCCCCCCCCCCCCCCCCCCCCCCCCCCCCCCCCCCCCCCCCCCCCCCCCCCCCCCCCCCCCCCCCCCCCCCCCCCCCCCCCCCCCCCCCCCCCCCCCCCCCCCCCCCCCCCCCCCCCCCCCCCCCCCCCCCCCCCCCCCCCCCCCCCCCCCCCCCCCCCCCCCCCCCCCCCCCCCCCCCCCCCCCCCCCCCCCCCCCCCCCCCCCCCCCCCCCCCCCCCCCCCCCCCCCCCCCCCCCCCCCCCCCCCCCCCCCCCCCCCCCCCCCCCCCCCCCCCCCCCCCCCCCCCCCCCCCCCCCCCCCCCCCCCCCCCCCCCCCCCCCCCCCCCCCCCCCCCCCCCCCCCCCCCCCCCCCCCCCCCCCCCCCCCCCCCCCCCCCCCCCCCCCCCCCCCCCCCCCCCCCCCCCCCCCCCCCCCCCCCCCCCCCCCCCCCCCCCCCCCCCCCCCCCCCCCCCCCCCCCCCCCCCCCCCCCCCCCCCCCCCCCCCCCCCCCCCCCCCCCCCCCCCCCCCCCCCCCCCCCCCCCCCCCCCCCCCCCCCCCCCCCCCCCCCCCCCCCCCCCCCCCCCCCCCCCCCCCCCCCCCCCCCCCCCCCCCCCCCCCCCCCCCCCCCCCCCCCCCCCCCCCCCCCCCCCCCCCCCCCCCCCCCCCCCCCCCCCCCCCCCCCCCCCCCCCCCCCCCCCCCCCCCCCCCCCCCCCCCCCCCCCCCCCCCCCCCCCCCCCCCCCCCCCCCCCCCCCCCCCCCCCCCCCCCCCCCCCCCCCCCCCCCCCCCCCCCCCCCCCCCCCCCCCCCCCCCCCCCCCCCCCCCCCCCCCCCCCCCCCCCCCCCCCCCCCCCCCCCCCCCCCCCCCCCCCCCCCCCCCCCCCCCCCCCCCCCCCCCCCCCCCCCCCCCCCCCCCCCCCCCCCCCCCCCCCCCCCCCCCCCCCCCCCCCCCCCCCCCCCCCCCCCCCCCCCCCCCCCCCCCCCCCCCCCCCCCCCCCCCCCCCCCCCCCCCCCCCCCCCCCCCCCCCCCCCCCCCCCCCCCCCCCCCCCCCCCCCCCCCCCCCCCCCCCCCCCCCCCCCCCCCCCCCCCCCCCCCCCCCCCCCCCCCCCCCCCCCCCCCCCCCCCCCCCCCCCCCCCCCCCCCCCCCCCCCCCCCCCCCCCCCCCCCCCCCCCCCCCCCCCCCCCCCCCCCCCCCCCCCCCCCCCCCCCCCCCCCCCCCCCCCCCCCCCCCCCCCCCCCCCCCCCCCCCCCCCCCCCCCCCCCCCCCCCCCCCCCCCCCCCCCCCCCCCCCCCCCCCCCCCCCCCCCCCCCCCCCCCCCCCCCCCCCCCCCCACCCCCCCCCCCCCCCCCCCCCCCCCCCCCCCCCCCCCCCCCCCCCCCCCCCCCCCCCCCCCCCCCCCCCCCCCCCCCCCCCCCCCCCCCCCCCCCCCCCCCCCCCCCCCCCCCCCCCCCCCCCCCCCCCCCCCCCCCCCCCCCCCCCCCCCCCCCCCCCCCCCCCCCCCCCCCCCCCCCCCCCCCCCCCCCCCCCCCCCCCCCCCCCCCCCCCCCCCCCCCCCCCCCCCCCCCCCCCCCCCCCCCCCCCCCCCCCCCCCCCCCCCCCCCCCCCCCCCCCCCCCCCCCCCCCCCCCCCCCCCCCCCCCCCCCCCCCCCCCCCCCCCCCCCCCCCCCCCCCCCCCCCCCCCCCCCCCCCCCCCCCCCCCCCCCCCCCCCCCCCCCCCCCCCCCCCCCCCCCCCCCCCCCCCCCCCCCCCCCCCCCCCCCCCCCCCCCCCCCCCCCCCCCCCCCCCCCCCCCCCCCCCCCCCCCCCCCCCCCCCCCCCCCCCCCCCCCCCCCCCCCCCCCCCCCCCCCCCCCCCCCCCCCCCCCCCCCCCCCCCCCCCCCCCCCCCCCCCCCCCCCCCCCCCCCCCCCCCCCCCCCCCCCCCCCCCCCCCCCCCCCCCCCCCCCCCCCCCCCCCCCCCCCCCCCCCCCCCCCCCCCCCCCCCCCCCCCCCCCCCCCCCCCCCCCCCCCCCCCCCCCCCCCCCCCCCCCCCCCCCCCCCCCCCCCCCCCCCCCCCCCCCCCCCCCCCCCCCCCCCCCCCCCCCCCCCCCCCCCCCCCCCCCCCCCCCCCCCCCCCCCCCCCCCCCCACCCCCCCCCCCCCCCCCCCCCCCCCCCCCCCCCCCCCCCCCCCCCCCCCCCCCCCCCCCCCCCCCCCCCCCCCCCCCCCCCCCCCCCCCCCCCCCCCCCCCCCCCCCCCCCCCCCCCCCCCCCCCCCCCCCCCCCCCCCCCCCCCCCCCCCCCCCCCCCCCCCCCCCCCCCCCCCCCCCCCCCCCCCCCCCCCCCCCCCCCCCCCCCCCCCCCCCCCCCCCCCCCCCCCCCCCCCCCCCCCCCCCCCCCCCCCCCCCCCCCCCCCCCCCCCCCCCCCCCCCCCCCCCCCCCCCCCCCCCCCCCCCCCCCCCCCCCCCCCCCCCCCCCCCCCCCCCCCCCCCCCCCCCCCCCCCCCCCCCCCCCCCCCCCCCCCCCCCCCCCCCCCCCCCCCCCCCCCCCCCCCCCCCCCCCCCCCCCCCCCCCCCCCCCCCCCCCCCCCCCCCCCCCCCCCCCCCCCCCCCCCCCCCCCCCCCCCCCCCCCCCCCCCCCCCCCCCCCCCCCCCCCCCCCCCCCCCCCCCCCCCCCCCCCCCCCCCCCCCCCCCCCCCCCCCCCCCCCCCCCCCCCCCCCCCCCCCCCCCCCCCCCCCCCCCCCCCCCCCCCCCCCCCCCCCCCCCCCCCCCCCCCCCCCCCCCCCCCCCCCCCCCCCCCCCCCCCCCCCCCCCCCCCCCCCCCCCCCCCCCCCCCCCCCCCCCCCCCCCCCCCCCCCCCCCCCCCCCCCCCCCCCCCCCCCCCCCCCCCCCCCCCCCCCCCCCCCCCCCCCCCCCCCCCCCCCCCCCCCCCCCCCCCCCCCCCCCCCCCCCCCCCCCCCCCCCCCCCCCCCCCCCCCCCCCCCCCCCCCCCCCCCCCCCCCCCCCCCCCCCCCCCCCCCCCCCCCCCCCCCCCCCCCCCCCCCCCCCCCCCCCCCCCCCCCCCCCCCCCCCCCCCCCCCCCCCCCCCCCCCCCCCCCCCCCCCCCCCCCCCCCCCCCCCCCCCCCCCCCCCCCCCCCCCCCCCCCCCCCCCCCCCCCCCCCCCCCCCCCCCCCCCCCCCCCCCCCCCCCCCCCCCCCCCCCCCCCCCCCCCCCCCCCCCCCCCCCCCCCCCCCCCCCCCCCCCCCCCCCCCCCCCCCCCCCCCCCCCCCCCCCCCCCCCCCCCCCCCCCCCCCCCCCCCCCCCCCCCCCCCCCCCCCCCCCCCCCCCCCCCCCCCCCCCCCCCCCCCCCCCCCCCCCCCCCCCCCCCCCCCCCCCCCCCCCCCCCCCCCCCCCCCCCCCCCCCCCCCCCCCCCCCCCCCCCCCCCCCCCCCCCCCCCCCCCCCCCCCCCCCCCCCCCCCCCCCCCCCCCCCCCCCCCCCCCCCCCCCCCCCCCCCCCCCCCCCCCCCCCCCCCCCCCCCCCCCCCCCCCCCCCCCCCCCCCCCCCCCCCCCCCCCCCCCCCCCCCCCCCCCCCCCCCCCCCCCCCCCCCCCCCCCCCCCCCCCCCCCCCCCCCCCCCCCCCCCCCCCCCCCCCCCCCCCCCCCCCCCCCCCCCCCCCCCCCCCCCCCCCCCCCCCCCCCCCCCCCCCCCCCCCCCCCCCCCCCCCCCCCCCCCCCCCCCCCCCCCCCCCCCCCCCCCCCCCCCCCCCCCCCCCCCCCCCCCCCCCCCCCCCCCCCCCCCCCCCCCCCCCCCCCCCCCCCCCCCCCCCCCCCCCCCCCCCCCCCCCCCCCCCCCCCCCCCCCCCCCCCCCCCCCCCCCCCCCCCCCCCCCCCCCCCCCCCCCCCCCCCCCCCCCCCCCCCCCCCCCCCCCCCCCCCCCCCCCCCCCCCCCCCCCCCCCCCCCCCCCCCCCCCCCCCCCCCCCCCCCCCCCCCCCCCCCCCCCCCCCCCCCCCCCCCCCCCCCCCCCCCCCCCCCCCCCCCCCCCCCCCCCCCCCCCCCCCCCCCCCCCCCCCCCCCCCCCCCCCCCCCCCCCCCCCCCCCCCCCCCCCCCCCCCCCCCCCCCCCCCCCCCCCCCCCCCCCCCCCCCCCCCCCCCCCCCCCCCCCCCCCCCCCCCCCCCCCCCCCCCCCCCCCCCCCCCCCCCCCCCCCCCCCCCCCCCCCCCCCCCCCCCCCCCCCCCCCCCCCCCCCCCCCCCCCCCCCCCCCCCCCCCCCCCCCCCCCCCCCCCCCCCCCCCCCCCCCCCCCCCCCCCCCCCCCCCCCCCCCCCCCCCCCCCCCCCCCCCCCCCCCCCCCCCCCCCCCCCCCCCCCCCCCCCCCCCCCCCCCCCCCCCCCCCCCCCCCCCCCCCCCCCCCCCCCCCCCCCCCCCCCCCCCCCCCCCCCCCCCCCCCCCCCCCCCCCCCCCCCCCCCCCCCCCCCCCCCCCCCCCCCCCCCCCCCCCCCCCCCCCCCCCCCCCCCCCCCCCCCCCCCCCCCCCCCCCCCCCCCCCCCCCCCCCCCCCCCCCCCCCCCCCCCCCCCCCCCCCCCCCCCCCCCCCCCCCCCCCCCCCCCCCCCCCCCCCCCCCCCCCCCCCCCCCCCCCCCCCCCCCCCCCCCCCCCCCCCCCCCCCCCCCCCCCCCCCCCCCCCCCCCCCCCCCCCCCCCCCCCCCCCCCCCCCCCCCCCCCCCCCCCCCCCCCCCCCCCCCCCCCCCCCCCCCCCCCCCCCCCCCCCCCCCCCCCCCCCCCCCCCCCCCCCCCCCCCCCCCCCCCCCCCCCCCCCCCCCCCCCCCCCCCCCCCCCCCCCCCCCCCCCCCCCCCCCCCCCCCCCCCCCCCCCCCCCCCCCCCCCCCCCCCCCCCCCCCCCCCCCCCCCCCCCCCCCCCCCCCCCCCCCCCCCCCCCCCCCCCCCCCCCCCCCCCCCCCCCCCCCCCCCCCCCCCCCCCCCCCCCCCCCCCCCCCCCCCCCCCCCCCCCCCCCCCCCCCCCCCCCCCCCCCCCCCCCCCCCCCCCCCCCCCCCCCCCCCCCCCCCCCCCCCCCCCCCCCCCCCCCCCCCCCCCCCCCCCCCCCCCCCCCCCCCCCCCCCCCCCCCCCCCCCCCCCCCCCCCCCCCCCCCCCCCCCCCCCCCCCCCCCCCCCCCCCCCCCCCCCCCCCCCCCCCCCCCCCCCCCCCCCCCCCCCCCCCCCCCCCCCCCCCCCCCCCCCCCCCCCCCCCCCCCCCCCCCCCCCCCCCCCCCCCCCCCCCCCCCCCCCCCCCCCCCCCCCCCCCCCCCCCCCCCCCCCCCCCCCCCCCCCCCCCCCCCCCCCCCCCCCCCCCCCCCCCCCCCCCCCCCCCCCCCCCCCCCCCCCCCCCCCCCCCCCCCCCCCCCCCCCCCCCCCCCCCCCCCCCCCCCCCCCCCCCCCCCCCCCCCCCCCCCCCCCCCCCCCCCCCCCCCCCCCCCCCCCCCCCCCCCCCCCCCCCCCCCCCCCCCCCCCCCCCCCCCCCCCCCCCCCCCCCCCCCCCCCCCCCCCCCCCCCCCCCCCCCCCCCCCCCCCCCCCCCCCCCCCCCCCCCCCCCCCCCCCCCCCCCCCCCCCCCCCCCCCCCCCCCCCCCCCCCCCCCCCCCCCCCCCCCCCCCCCCCCCCCCCCCCCCCCCCCCCCCCCCCCCCCCCCCCCCCCCCCCCCCCCCCCCCCCCCCCCCCCCCCCCCCCCCCCCCCCCCCCCCCCCCCCCCCCCCCCCCCCCCCCCCCCCCCCCCCCCCCCCCCCCCCCCCCCCCCCCCCCCCCCCCCCCCCCCCCCCCCCCCCCCCCCCCCCCCCCCCCCCCCCCCCCCCCCCCCCCCCCCCCCCCCCCCCCCCCCCCCCCCCCCCCCCCCCCCCCCCCCCCCCCCCCCCCCCCCCCCCCCCCCCCCCCCCCCCCCCCCCCCCCCCCCCCCCCCCCCCCCCCCCCCCCCCCCCCCCCCCCCCCCCCCCCCCCCCCCCCCCCCCCCCCCCCCCCCCCCCCCCCCCCCCCCCCCCCCCCCCCCCCCCCCCCCCCCCCCCCCCCCCCCCCCCCCCCCCCCCCCCCCCCCCCCCCCCCCCCCCCCCCCCCCCCCCCCCCCCCCCCCCCCCCCCCCCCCCCCCCCCCCCCCCCCCCCCCCCCCCCCCCCCCCCCCCCCCCCCCCCCCCCCCCCCCCCCCCCCCCCCCCCCCCCCCCCCCCCCCCCCCCCCCCCCCCCCCCCCCCCCCCCCCCCCCCCCCCCCCCCCCCCCCCCCCCCCCCCCCCCCCCCCCCCCCCCCCCCCCCCCCCCCCCCCCCCCCCCCCCCCCCCCCCCCCCCCCCCCCCCCCCCCCCCCCCCCCCCCCCCCCCCCCCCCCCCCCCCCCCCCCCCCCCCCCCCCCCCCCCCCCCCCCCCCCCCCCCCCCCCCCCCCCCCCCCCCCCCCCCCCCCCCCCCCCCCCCCCCCCCCCCCCCCCCCCCCCCCCCCCCCCCCCCCCCCCCCCCCCCCCCCCCCCCCCCCCCCCCCCCCCCCCCCCCCCCCCCCCCCCCCCCCCCCCCCCCCCCCCCCCCCCCCCCCCCCCCCCCCCCCCCCCCCCCCCCCCCCCCCCCCCCCCCCCCCCCCCCCCCCCCCCCCCCCCCCCCCCCCCCCCCCCCCCCCCCCCCCCCCCCCCCCCCCCCCCCCCCCCCCCCCCCCCCCCCCCCCCCCCCCCCCCCCCCCCCCCCCCCCCCCCCCCCCCCCCCCCCCCCCCCCCCCCCCCCCCCCCCCCCCCCCCCCCCCCCCCCCCCCCCCCCCCCCCCCCCCCCCCCCCCCCCCCCCCCCCCCCCCCCCCCCCCCCCCCCCCCCCCCCCCCCCCCCCCCCCCCCCCCCCCCCCCCCCCCCCCCCCCCCCCCCCCCCCCCCCCCCCCCCCCCCCCCCCCCCCCCCCCCCCCCCCCCCCCCCCCCCCCCCCCCCCCCCCCCCCCCCCCCCCCCCCCCCCCCCCCCCCCCCCCCCCCCCCCCCCCCCCCCCCCCCCCCCCCCCCCCCCCCCCCCCCCCCCCCCCCCCCCCCCCCCCCCCCCCCCCCCCCCCCCCCCCCCCCCCCCCCCCCCCCCCCCCCCCCCCCCCCCCCCCCCCCCCCCCCCCCCCCCCCCCCCCCCCCCCCCCCCCCCCCCCCCCCCCCCCCCCCCCCCCCCCCCCCCCCCCCCCCCCCCCCCCCCCCCCCCCCCCCCCCCCCCCCCCCCCCCCCCCCCCCCCCCCCCCCCCCCCCCCCCCCCCCCCCCCCCCCCCCCCCCCCCCCCCCCCCCCCCCCCCCCCCCCCCCCCCCCCCCCCCCCCCCCCCCCCCCCCCCCCCCCCCCCCCCCCCCCCCCCCCCCCCCCCCCCCCCCCCCCCCCCCCCCCCCCCCCCCCCCCCCCCCCCCCCCCCCCCCCCCCCCCCCCCCCCCCCCCCCCCCCCCCCCCCCCCCCCCCCCCCCCCCCCCCCCCCCCCCCCCCCCCCCCCCCCCCCCCCCCCCCCCCCCCCCCCCCCCCCCCCCCCCCCCCCCCCCCCCCCCCCCCCCCCCCCCCCCCCCCCCCCCCCCCCCCCCCCCCCCCCCCCCCCCCCCCCCCCCCCCCCCCCCCCCCCCCCCCCCCCCCCCCCCCCCCCCCCCCCCCCCCCCCCCCCCCCCCCCCCCCCCCCCCCCCCCCCCCCCCCCCCCCCCCCCCCCCCCCCCCCCCCCCCCCCCCCCCCCCCCCCCCCCCCCCCCCCCCCCCCCCCCCCCCCCCCCCCCCCCCCCCCCCCCCCCCCCCCCCCCCCCCCCCCCCCCCCCCCCCCCCCCCCCCCCCCCCCCCCCCCCCCCCCCCCCCCCCCCCCCCCCCCCCCCCCCCCCCCCCCCCCCCCCCCCCCCCCCCCCCCCCCCCCCCCCCCCCCCCCCCCCCCCCCCCCCCCCCCCCCCCCCCCCCCCCCCCCCCCCCCCCCCCCCCCCCCCCCCCCCCCCCCCCCCCCCCCCCCCCCCCCCCCCCCCCCCCCCCCCCCCCCCCCCCCCCCCCCCCCCCCCCCCCCCCCCCCCCCCCCCCCCCCCCCCCCCCCCCCCCCCCCCCCCCCCCCCCCCCCCCCCCCCCCCCCCCCCCCCCCCCCCCCCCCCCCCCCCCCCCCCCCCCCCCCCCCCCCCCCCCCCCCCCCCCCCCCCCCCCCCCCCCCCCCCCCCCCCCCCCCCCCCCCCCCCCCCCCCCCCCCCCCCCCCCCCCCCCCCCCCCCCCCCCCCCCCCCCCCCCCCCCCCCCCCCCCCCCCCCCCCCCCCCCCCCCCCCCCCCCCCCCCCCCCCCCCCCCCCCCCCCCCCCCCCCCCCCCCCCCCCCCCCCCCCCCCCCCCCCCCCCCCCCCCCCCCCCCCCCCCCCCCCCCCCCCCCCCCCCCCCCCCCCCCCCCCCCCCCCCCCCCCCCCCCCCCCCCCCCCCCCCCCCCCCCCCCCCCCCCCCCCCCCCCCCCCCCCCCCCCCCCCCCCCCCCCCCCCCCCCCCCCCCCCCCCCCCCCCCCCCCCCCCCCCCCCCCCCCCCCCCCCCCCCCCCCCCCCCCCCCCCCCCCCCCCCCCCCCCCCCCCCCCCCCCCCCCCCCCCCCCCCCCCCCCCCCCCCCCCCCCCCCCCCCCCCCCCCCCCCCCCCCCCCCCCCCCCCCCCCCCCCCCCCCCCCCCCCCCCCCCCCCCCCCCCCCCCCCCCCCCCCCCCCCCCCCCCCCCCCCCCCCCCCCCCCCCCCCCCCCCCCCCCCCCCCCCCCCCCCCCCCCCCCCCCCCCCCCCCCCCCCCCCCCCCCCCCCCCCCCCCCCCCCCCCCCCCCCCCCCCCCCCCCCCCCCCCCCCCCCCCCCCCCCCCCCCCCCCCCCCCCCCCCCCCCCCCCCCCCCCCCCCCCCCCCCCCCCCCCCCCCCCCCCCCCCCCCCCCCCCCCCCCCCCCCCCCCCCCCCCCCCCCCCCCCCCCCCCCCCCCCCCCCCCCCCCCCCCCCCCCCCCCCCCCCCCCCCCCCCCCCCCCCCCCCCCCCCCCCCCCCCCCCCCCCCCCCCCCCCCCCCCCCCCCCCCCCCCCCCCCCCCCCCCCCCCCCCCCCCCCCCCCCCCCCCCCCCCCCCCCCCCCCCCCCCCCCCCCCCCCCCCCCCCCCCCCCCCCCCCCCCCCCCCCCCCCCCCCCCCCCCCCCCCCCCCCCCCCCCCCCCCCCCCCCCCCCCCCCCCCCCCCCCCCCCCCCCCCCCCCCCCCCCCCCCCCCCCCCCCCCCCCCCCCCCCCCCCCCCCCCCCCCCCCCCCCCCCCCCCCCCCCCCCCCCCCCCCCCCCCCCCCCCCCCCCCCCCCCCCCCCCCCCCCCCCCCCCCCCCCCCCCCCCCCCCCCCCCCCCCCCCCCCCCCCCCCCCCCCCCCCCCCCCCCCCCCCCCCCCCCCCCCCCCCCCCCCCCCCCCCCCCCCCCCCCCCCCCCCCCCCCCCCCCCCCCCCCCCCCCCCCCCCCCCCCCCCCCCCCCCCCCCCCCCCCCCCCCCCCCCCCCCCCCCCCCCCCCCCCCCCCCCCCCCCCCCCCCCCCCCCCCCCCCCCCCCCCCCCCCCCCCCCCCCCCCCCCCCCCCCCCCCCCCCCCCCCCCCCCCCCCCCCCCCCCCCCCCCCCCCCCCCCCCCCCCCCCCCCCCCCCCCCCCCCCCCCCCCCCCCCCCCCCCCCCCCCCCCCCCCCCCCCCCCCCCCCCCCCCCCCCCCCCCCCCCCCCCCCCCCCCCCCCCCCCCCCCCCCCCCCCCCCCCCCCCCCCCCCCCCCCCCCCCCCCCCCCCCCCCCCCCCCCCCCCCCCCCCCCCCCCCCCCCCCCCCCCCCCCCCCCCCCCCCCCCCCCCCCCCCCCCCCCCCCCCCCCCCCCCCCCCCCCCCCCCCCCCCCCCCCCCCCCCCCCCCCCCCCCCCCCCCCCCCCCCCCCCCCCCCCCCCCCCCCCCCCCCCCCCCCCCCCCCCCCCCCCCCCCCCCCCCCCCCCCCCCCCCCCCCCCCCCCCCCCCCCCCCCCCCCCCCCCCCCCCCCCCCCCCCCCCCCCCCCCCCCCCCCCCCCCCCCCCCCCCCCCCCCCCCCCCCCCCCCCCCCCCCCCCCCCCCCCCCCCCCCCCCCCCCCCCCCCCCCCCCCCCCCCCCCCCCCCCCCCCCCCCCCCCCCCCCCCCCCCCCCCCCCCCCCCCCCCCCCCCCCCCCCCCCCCCCCCCCCCCCCCCCCCCCCCCCCCCCCCCCCCCCCCCCCCCCCCCCCCCCCCCCCCCCCCCCCCCCCCCCCCCCCCCCCCCCCCCCCCCCCCCCCCCCCCCCCCCCCCCCCCCCCCCCCCCCCCCCCCCCCCCCCCCCCCCCCCCCCCCCCCCCCCCCCCCCCCCCCCCCCCCCCCCCCCCCCCCCCCCCCCCCCCCCCCCCCCCCCCCCCCCCCCCCCCCCCCCCCCCCCCCCCCCCCCCCCCCCCCCCCCCCCCCCCCCCCCCCCCCCCCCCCCCCCCCCCCCCCCCCCCCCCCCCCCCCCCCCCCCCCCCCCCCCCCCCCCCCCCCCCCCCCCCCCCCCCCCCCCCCCCCCCCCCCCCCCCCCCCCCCCCCCCCCCCCCCCCCCCCCCCCCCCCCCCCCCCCCCCCCCCCCCCCCCCCCCCCCCCCCCCCCCCCCCCCCCCCCCCCCCCCCCCCCCCCCCCCCCCCCCCCCCCCCCCCCCCCCCCCCCCCCCCCCCCCCCCCCCCCCCCCCCCCCCCCCCCCCCCCCCCCCCCCCCCCCCCCCCCCCCCCCCCCCCCCCCCCCCCCCCCCCCCCCCCCCCCCCCCCCCCCCCCCCCCCCCCCCCCCCCCCCCCCCCCCCCCCCCCCCCCCCCCCCCCCCCCCCCCCCCCCCCCCCCCCCCCCCCCCCCCCCCCCCCCCCCCCCCCCCCCCCCCCCCCCCCCCCCCCCCCCCCCCCCCCCCCCCCCCCCCCCCCCCCCCCCCCCCCCCCCCCCCCCCCCCCCCCCCCCCCCCCCCCCCCCCCCCCCCCCCCCCCCCCCCCCCCCCCCCCCCCCCCCCCCCCCCCCCCCCCCCCCCCCCCCCCCCCCCCCCCCCCCCCCCCCCCCCCCCCCCCCCCCCCCCCCCCCCCCCCCCCCCCCCCCCCCCCCCCCCCCCCCCCCCCCCCCCCCCCCCCCCCCCCCCCCCCCCCCCCCCCCCCCCCCCCCCCCCCCCCCCCCCCCCCCCCCCCCCCCCCCCCCCCCCCCCCCCCCCCCCCCCCCCCCCCCCCCCCCCCCCCCCCCCCCCCCCCCCCCCCCCCCCCCCCCCCCCCCCCCCCCCCCCCCCCCCCCCCCCCCCCCCCCCCCCCCCCCCCCCCCCCCCCCCCCCCCCCCCCCCCCCCCCCCCCCCCCCCCCCCCCCCCCCCCCCCCCCCCCCCCCCCCCCCCCCCCCCCCCCCCCCCCCCCCCCCCCCCCCCCCCCCCCCCCCCCCCCCCCCCCCCCCCCCCCCCCCCCCCCCCCCCCCCCCCCCCCCCCCCCCCCCCCCCCCCCCCCCCCCCCCCCCCCCCCCCCCCCCCCCCCCCCCCCCCCCCCCCCCCCCCCCCCCCCCCCCCCCCCCCCCCCCCCCCCCCCCCCCCCCCCCCCCCCCCCCCCCCCCCCCCCCCCCCCCCCCCCCCCCCCCCCCCCCCCCCCCCCCCCCCCCCCCCCCCCCCCCCCCCCCCCCCCCCCCCCCCCCCCCCCCCCCCCCCCCCCCCCCCCCCCCCCCCCCCCCCCCCCCCCCCCCCCCCCCCCCCCCCCCCCCCCCCCCCCCCCCCCCCCCCCCCCCCCCCCCCCCCCCCCCCCCCCCCCCCCCCCCCCCCCCCCCCCCCCCCCCCCCCCCCCCCCCCCCCCCCCCCCCCCCCCCCCCCCCCCCCCCCCCCCCCCCCCCCCCCCCCCCCCCCCCCCCCCCCCCCCCCCCCCCCCCCCCCCCCCCCCCCCCCCCCCCCCCCCCCCCCCCCCCCCCCCCCCCCCCCCCCCCCCCCCCCCCCCCCCCCCCCCCCCCCCCCCCCCCCCCCCCCCCCCCCCCCCCCCCCCCCCCCCCCCCCCCCCCCCCCCCCCCCCCCCCCCCCCCCCCCCCCCCCCCCCCCCCCCCCCCCCCCCCCCCCCCCCCCCCCCCCCCCCCCCCCCCCCCCCCCCCCCCCCCCCCCCCCCCCCCCCCCCCCCCCCCCCCCCCCCCCCCCCCCCCCCCCCCCCCCCCCCCCCCCCCCCCCCCCCCCCCCCCCCCCCCCCCCCCCCCCCCCCCCCCCCCCCCCCCCCCCCCCCCCCCCCCCCCCCCCCCCCCCCCCCCCCCCCCCCCCCCCCCCCCCCCCCCCCCCCCCCCCCCCCCCCCCCCCCCCCCCCCCCCCCCCCCCCCCCCCCCCCCCCCCCCCCCCCCCCCCCCCCCCCCCCCCCCCCCCCCCCCCCCCCCCCCCCCCCCCCCCCCCCCCCCCCCCCCCCCCCCCCCCCCCCCCCCCCCCCCCCCCCCCCCCCCCCCCCCCCCCCCCCCCCCCCCCCCCCCCCCCCCCCCCCCCCCCCCCCCCCCCCCCCCCCCCCCCCCCCCCCCCCCCCCCCCCCCCCCCCCCCCCCCCCCCCCCCCCCCCCCCCCCCCCCCCCCCCCCCCCCCCCCCCCCCCCCCCCCCCCCCCCCCCCCCCCCCCCCCCCCCCCCCCCCCCCCCCCCCCCCCCCCCCCCCCCCCCCCCCCCCCCCCCCCCCCCCCCCCCCCCCCCCCCCCCCCCCCCCCCCCCCCCCCCCCCCCCCCCCCCCCCCCCCCCCCCCCCCCCCCCCCCCCCCCCCCCCCCCCCCCCCCCCCCCCCCCCCCCCCCCCCCCCCCCCCCCCCCCCCCCCCCCCCCCCCCCCCCCCCCCCCCCCCCCCCCCCCCCCCCCCCCCCCCCCCCCCCCCCCCCCCCCCCCCCCCCCCCCCCCCCCCCCCCCCCCCCCCCCCCCCCCCCCCCCCCCCCCCCCCCCCCCCCCCCCCCCCCCCCCCCCCCCCCCCCCCCCCCCCCCCCCCCCCCCCCCCCCCCCCCCCCCCCCCCCCCCCCCCCCCCCCCCCCCCCCCCCCCCCCCCCCCCCCCCCCCCCCCCCCCCCCCCCCCCCCCCCCCCCCCCCCCCCCCCCCCCCCCCCCCCCCCCCCCCCCCCCCCCCCCCCCCCCCCCCCCCCCCCCCCCCCCCCCCCCCCCCCCCCCCCCCCCCCCCCCCCCCCCCCCCCCCCCCCCCCCCCCCCCCCCCCCCCCCCCCCCCCCCCCCCCCCCCCCCCCCCCCCCCCCCCCCCCCCCCCCCCCCCCCCCCCCCCCCCCCCCCCCCCCCCCCCCCCCCCCCCCCCCCCCCCCCCCCCCCCCCCCCCCCCCCCCCCCCCCCCCCCCCCCCCCCCCCCCCCCCCCCCCCCCCCCCCCCCCCCCCCCCCCCCCCCCCCCCCCCCCCCCCCCCCCCCCCCCCCCCCCCCCCCCCCCCCCCCCCCCCCCCCCCCCCCCCCCCCCCCCCCCCCCCCCCCCCCCCCCCCCCCCCCCCCCCCCCCCCCCCCCCCCCCCCCCCCCCCCCCCCCCCCCCCCCCCCCCCCCCCCCCCCCCCCCCCCCCCCCCCCCCCCCCCCCCCCCCCCCCCCCCCCCCCCCCCCCCCCCCCCCCCCCCCCCCCCCCCCCCCCCCCCCCCCCCCCCCCCCCCCCCCCCCCCCCCCCCCCCCCCCCCCCCCCCCCCCCCCCCCCCCCCCCCCCCCCCCCCCCCCCCCCCCCCCCCCCCCCCCCCCCCCCCCCCCCCCCCCCCCCCCCCCCCCCCCCCCCCCCCCCCCCCCCCCCCCCCCCCCCCCCCCCCCCCCCCCCCCCCCCCCCCCCCCCCCCCCCCCCCCCCCCCCCCCCCCCCCCCCCCCCCCCCCCCCCCCCCCCCCCCCCCCCCCCCCCCCCCCCCCCCCCCCCCCCCCCCCCCCCCCCCCCCCCCCCCCCCCCCCCCCCCCCCCCCCCCCCCCCCCCCCCCCCCCCCCCCCCCCCCCCCCCCCCCCCCCCCCCCCCCCCCCCCCCCCCCCCCCCCCCCCCCCCCCCCCCCCCCCCCCCCCCCCCCCCCCCCCCCCCCCCCCCCCCCCCCCCCCCCCCCCCCCCCCCCCCCCCCCCCCCCCCCCCCCCCCCCCCCCCCCCCCCCCCCCCCCCCCCCCCCCCCCCCCCCCCCCCCCCCCCCCCCCCCCCCCCCCCCCCCCCCCCCCCCCCCCCCCCCCCCCCCCCCCCCCCCCCCCCCCCCCCCCCCCCCCCCCCCCCCCCCCCCCCCCCCCCCCCCCCCCCCCCCCCCCCCCCCCCCCCCCCCCCCCCCCCCCCCCCCCCCCCCCCCCCCCCCCCCCCCCCCCCCCCCCCCCCCCCCCCCCCCCCCCCCCCCCCCCCCCCCCCCCCCCCCCCCCCCCCCCCCCCCCCCCCCCCCCCCCCCCCCCCCCCCCCCCCCCCCCCCCCCCCCCCCCCCCCCCCCCCCCACCCCCCCCCCCCCCCCCCCCCCCCCCCCCCCCCCCCCCCCCCCCCCCCCCCCCCCCCCCCCCCCCCCCCCCCCCCCCCCCCCCCCCCCCCCCCCCCCCCCCCCCCCCCCCCCCCCCCCCCCCCCCCCCCCCCCCCCCCCCCCCCCCCCCCCCCCCCCCCCCCCCCCCCCCCCCCCCCCCCCCCCCCCCCCCCCCCCCCCCCCCCCCCCCCCCCCCCCCCCCCCCCCCCCCCCCCCCCCCCCCCCCCCCCCCCCCCCCCCCCCCCCCCCCCCCCCCCCCCCCCCCCCCCCCCCCCCCCCCCCCCCCCCCCCCCCCCCCCCCCCCCCCCCCCCCCCCCCCCCCCCCCCCCCCCCCCCCCCCCCCCCCCCCCCCCCCCCCCCCCCCCCCCCCCCCCCCCCCCCCCCCCCCCCCCCCCCCCCCCCCCCCCCCCCCCCCCCCCCCCCCCCCCCCCCCCCCCCCCCCCCCCCCCCCCCCCCCCCCCCCCCCCCCCCCCCCCCCCCCCCCCCCCCCCCCCCCCCCCCCCCCCCCCCCCCCCCCCCCCCCCCCCCCCCCCCCCCCCCCCCCCCCCCCCCCCCCCCCCCCCCCCCCCCCCCCCCCCCCCCCCCCCCCCCCCCCCCCCCCCCCCCCCCCCCCCCCCCCCCCCCCCCCCCCCCCCCCCCCCCCCCCCCCCCCCCCCCCCCCCCCCCCCCCCCCCCCCCCCCCCCCCCCCCCCCCCCCCCCCCCCCCCCCCCCCCCCCCCCCCCCCCCCCCCCCCCCCCCCCCCCCCCCCCCCCCCCCCCCCCCCCCCCCCCCCCCCCCCCCCCCCCCCCCCCCCCCCCCCCCCCCCCCCCCCCCCCCCCCCCCCCCCCCCCCCCCCCCCCCCCCCCCCCCCCCCCCCCCCCCCCCCCCCCCCCCCCCCCCCCCCCCCCCCCCCCCCCCCCCCCCCCCCCCCCCCCCCCCCCCCCCCCCCCCCCCCCCCCCCCCCCCCCCCCCCCCCCCCCCCCCCCCCCCCCCCCCCCCCCCCCCCACCCCCCCCCCCCCCCCCCCCCCCCCCCCCCCCCCCCCCCCCCCCCCCCCCCCCACCCCCCCCCCCCCCCCCCCCCCCCCCCCCCCCCCCCCCCCCCCCCCCCCCCCCCCCCCCCCCCCCCCCCCCCCCCCCCCCCCCCCCCCCCCCCCCCCCCCCCCCCCCCCCCCCCCCCCCCCCCCCCACCCCCCCCCCCCCCCCCCCCCCCCCCCCCCCCCCCCCCCCCCCCCCCCCCCCCCCCCCCCCCCCCCACCCCCCCCCCCCCCCCCCCCCCCCCCCCCCCCCCCCCCCCCCCCCCCCCCCCCCCCCCCCCCCCCCCCCCCCCCCCCCCCCCCCCCCCCCCCCCCCCCCCCCCCCCCCCCCCCCCCCCCCCCCCCCCCCCCCCCCCCCCCCCCCCCCCCCCCCCCCCCCCCCCCCCCCCCCCCCCCCCCCCCCCCCCCCCCCCCCCCCCCCCCCCCCCCCCCCCCCCCCCCCCCCCCCCCCCCCCCCCCCCCCCCCCCCCCCCCCCCCCCCCCCCCCCCCCCCCCCCCCCCCCCCCCCCCCCCCCCCCCCCCCCCCCCCCCCCCCCCCCCCCCCCCCCCCCCCCCCCCCCCCCCCCCCCCCCCCCCCCCCCCCCCCCCCCCCCCCCCCCCCCCCCCCCCCCCCCCCCCCCCCCCCCCCCCCCCCCCCCCCCCCCCCCCCCCCCCCCCCCCCCCCCCCCCCCCCCCCCCCCCCCCCCCCCCCCCCCCCCCCCCCCCCCCCCCCCCCCCCCCCCCCCCCCCCCCCACCCCCCCCCCCCCCCCCCCCCCCCCCCCCCCCCCCCCCCCCCCCCCCCCCCCCCCCCCCCCCCCCCCCCCCCCCCCCCCCCCCCCCCCCCCCCCCCCCCCCCCCCCCCCCCCCCCCCCCCCCCCCCCCCCCCCCCCCCCCCCCCCCCCCCCCCCCCCCCCCCCCCCCCCCCCCCCCCCCCCCCCCCCCCCCCCCCCCCCCCCCCCCCCCCCCCCCCCCCCCCCCCCCCCCCCCCCCCCCCCCCCCCCCCCCCCCCCCCCCCCCCCCCCCCCCCCCCCCCCCCCCCCCCCCCCCCCCCCCCCCCCCCCCCCCCCCCCCCCCCCCCCCCCCCCCCCCCCCCCCCCCCCCCCCCCCCCCCCCCCCCCCCCCCCCCCCCCCCCCCCCCCCCCCCCCCCCCCCCCCCCCCCCCCCCCCCCCCCCCCCCCCCCCCCCCCCCCCCCCCCCCCCCCCCCCCCCCCCCCCCCCCCCCCCCCCCCCCCCCCCCCCCCCCCCCCCCCCCCCCCCCCCCCCCCCCCCCCCCCCCCCCCCCCCCCCCCCCCCCCCCCCCCCCCCCCCCCCCCCCCCCCCCCCCCCCCCCCCCCCCCCCCCCCCCCCCCCCCCCCCCCCCCCCCCCCCCCCCCCCCCCCCCCCCCCCCCCCCCCCCCCCCCCCCCCCCCCCCCCCCCCCCCCCCCCCCCCCCCCCCCCCCCCCCCCCCCCCCCCCCCCCCCCCCCCCCCCCCCCCCCCCCCCCCCCCCCCCCCCCCCCCCCCCCCCCCCCCCCCCCCCCCCCCCCCCCCCCCCCCCCCCCCCCCCCCACCCCCCCCCCCCCCCCCCCCCCCCCCCCCCCCCCCCCCCCCCCCCCCCCCCCCCCCCCCCCCCCCCCCCCCCCCCCCCCCCCCCCCCCCCCCCCCCCCCCCCCCCCCCCCCCCCCCCCCCCCCCCCCCCCCCCCCCCCCCCCCCCCCCCCCCCCCCCCCCCCCCCCCCCCCCCCCCCCCCCCCCCCCCCCCCCCCCCCCCCCCCCCCCCCCCCCCCCCCCCCCCCCCCCCCCCCCCCCCCCCCCCCCCCCCCCCCCCCCCCCCCCCCCCCCCCCCCCCCCCCCCCCCCCCCCCCCCCCCCCCCCCCCCCCCCCCCCCCCCCCCCCCCCCCCCCCCCCCCCCCCCCCCCCCCCCCCCCCCCCCCCCCCCCCCCCCCCCCCCCCCCCCCCCCCCCCCCCCCCCCCCCCCCCCCCCCCCCCCCCCCCCCCCCCCCCCCCCCCCCCCCCCCCCCCCCCCCCCCCCCCCCCCCCCCCCCCCCCCCCCCCCCCCCCCCCCCCCCCCCCCCCCCCCCCCCCCCCCCCCACCCCCCCCCCCCCCCCCCCCCCCCCCCCCCCCCCCCCCCCCCCCCCCCCCCCCCCCCCCCCCCCCCCCCCCCCCCCCCCCCCCCCCCCCCCCCCCCCCCCCCCCCCCCCCCCCCCCCCCCCCCCCCCCCCCCCCCCCCCCCCCCCCCCCCCCACCCCCCCCCCCCCCCCCCCCCCCCCCCCCCCCCCCCCCCCCCCCCCCCCCCCCCCCCCCCCCCCCCCCCCCCCCCCCCCCCCCCCCCCCCCCCCCCCCCCCCCCCCCCCCCCCCCCCCCCCCCCCCCCCCCCCCCCCCCCCCCCCCCCCCCCCCCCCCCCCCCCCCCCCCCCCCCCCCCCCCCCCCCCCCCCCCCCCCCCCCCCCCCCCCCCCCCCCCCCCCCCCCCCCCCCCCCCCCCCCCCCCCCCCCCCCCCCCCCCCCCCCCCCCCCCCCCCCCCCCCCCCCCCCCCCCCCCCCCCCCCCCCCCCCCCCCCCCCCCCCCCCCCCCCCCCCCCCCCCCCCCCCCCCCCCCCCCCCCCCCCCCCCCCCCCCCCCCCCCCCCCCCCCCCCCCCCCCCCCCCCCCCCCCCCCCCCCCCCCCCCCCCCCCCCCCCCCCCCCCCCCCCCCCCCCCCCCCCCCCCCCCCCCCCCCCCCCCCCCCCCCCCCCCCCCCCCCCCCCCCCCCCCCCCCCCCCCCCCCCCCCCCCCCCCCCCCCCCCCCCCCCCCCCCCCCCCCCCCCCCCCCCCCCCCCCCCCCCCCCCCCCCCCCCCCCCCCCCCCCCCCCCCCCCCCCCCCCCCCCCCCCCCCCCCCCCCCCCCCCCCCCCCCCCCCCCCCCCCCCCCCCCCCCCCCCCCCCCCCCCCCCCCCCCCCCCCCCCCCCCCCCCCCCCCCCCCCCCCCCCCCCCCCCCCCCCCCCCCCCCCCCCCCCCCCCCCCCCCCCCCCCCCCCCCCCCCCCCCCCCCCCCCCCCCCCCCCCCCCCCCCCCCCCCCCCCCCCCCCCCCCCCCCCCCCCCCCCCCCCCCCCCCCCCCCCCCCCCCCCCCCCCCCCCCCCCCACCCCCCCCCCCCCCCCCCCCCCCCCCCCCCCCCCCCCCCCCCCCCCCCCCCCCCCCCCCCCCCCCCCCCCCCCCCCCCCCCCCCCCCCCCCCCCCCCCCCCCCCCCCCCCCCCCCCCCCCCCCCCCCCCCCCCCCCCCCCCCCCCCCCCCCCCCCCCCCCCCCCCCCCCCCCCCCCCCCCCCCCCCCCCCCCCCCCCCCCCCCCCCCCCCCCCCCCCCCCCCCCCCCCCCCCCCCCCCCCCCCCCCCCCCCCCCCCCCCCCCCCCCCCCCCCCCCCCCCCCCCCCCCCCCCCCCCCCCCCCCCCCCCCCCCCCCCCCCCCCCCCCCCCCCCCCCCCCCCCCCCCCCCCCCCCCCCCCCCCCCCCCCCCCCCCCCCCCCCCCCCCCCCCCCCCCCCCCCCCCCCCCCCCCCCCCCCCCCCCCCCCCCCCCCCCCACCCCCCCCCCCCCCCCCCCCCCCCCCCCCCCCCCCCCCCCCCCCCCCCCCCCCCCCCCCCCCCCCCCCCCCCCCCCCCCCCCCCCCCCCCCCCCCCCCCCCCCCCCCCCCCCCCCCCCCCCCCCCCCCCCCCCCCCCCCCCCCCCCCCCCCCCCCCCCCCCCCCCCCCCCCCCCCCCCCCCCCCCCCCCCCCCCCCCCCCCCCCACCCCCCCCCCCCCCCCCCCCCCCCCCCCCCCCCCCCCCCCCCCCCCCCCCCCCCCCCCCCCCCCCCCCCCCCCCCCCCCCCCCCCACCCCCCCCCCCCCCCCCCCCCCCCCCCCCCCCCCCCCCCCCCCCCCCCCCCCCCCCCCCCCCCCCCCCCCCCCCCCCCCCCCCCCCCCCCCCCCCCCCCCCCCCCCCCCCCCCCCCCCCCCCCCCCCCCCCCCCCCCCCCCCCCCCCCCCCCCCCCCCCCCCCCCCCCCCCCCCCCCCCCCCCCCCCCCCCCCCCCCCCCCCCCCCCCCCCCCCCCCCCCCCCCCCCCCCCCCCCCCCCCCCCCCCCCCCCCCCCCCCCCCCCCCCCCCCCCCCCCCCCCCCCCCCCCCCCCCCCCCCCCCCCCCCCCCCCCCCCCCCCCCCCCCCCCCCCCCCCCCCCCCCCCCCCCCCCCCCCCCCCCCCCCCCCCCCCCCCCCCCCCCCCCCCCCCCCCCCCCCCCCCCCCCCCCCCCCCCCCCCCCCCCCCCCCCCCCCCCCCCCCCCCCCCCCCCCCCCCCCCCCCCCCCCCCCCCCCCCCCCCCCCCCCCCCCCCCCACCCCCCCCCCCCCCCCCCCCCCCCCCCCCCCCCCCCCCCCCCCCCCCCCCCCCCCCCCCCCCCCCCCCCCCCCCCCCCCCCCCCCCCCCCCCCCCCCCCCCCCCCCCCCCCCCCCCCCCCACCCCCCCCCCCCCCCCCCCCCCCCCCCCCCCCCCCCCCCCCCCCCCCCCCCCCCCCCCCCCCCCCCCCCCCCCCCCCCCCCCCCCCCCCCCCCCCCCCCCCCCCCCCCCCCCCCCCCCCCCCCCCCCCCCCCCCCCCCCCCCCCCCCCCCCCCCCCCCCCCCCCCCCCCCCCCCCCCCCCCCCCCCCCCCCCCCCCCCCCCCCCCCCCCCCCACCCCCCCCCCCCCCCCCCCCCCCCCCCCCCCCCCCCCCCCCCCCCCCCCCCCCCCCCCCCCCCCCCCCCCCCCCCCCCCCCCCCCCCCCCCCCCCCCCCCCCCCCCCCCCCCCCCCCCCCCCCCCCCCCCCCCCCCCCCCCCCCCCCCCCCCCCCCCCCCCCCCCCCCCCCCCCCCCCCCCCCCCCCCCCCCCCCCCCCCCCCCCCCCCCCCCCCCCCCCCCCCACCCCCCCCCCCCCCCCCCCCCCCCCCCCCCCCCCCCCCCCCCCCCCCCCCCCCCCCCCCCCCCCCCCCCCCCCCCCCCCCCCCCCCCCCCCCCCCCCCCCCCCCCCCCCCCCCCCCCCCCCCCCCCCCCCCCCCCCCCCCCCCCCCCCCCCCCCCCCCCCCCCCCCCCCCCCCACCCCCCCCCCCCCCCCCCCCCCCCCCCCCCCCCCCCCCCCCCCCCCCCCCCCCCCCCCCCCCCCCCCCCCCCCCCCCCCCCCCCCCCCCCCCCCCCCCCCCCCCCCCCCCCCCCCCCCCCCCCCCCCCCCCCCCCCCCCCCCCCCCCCCCCCCCCCCCCCCCCCCCCCCCCCCCCCCCCCCCCCCCCCCCCCCCCCCCCCCCCCCCCCCCCCCCCCCCCCCCCCCCCCCCCCCCCCCCCCCCCCCCCCCCCCCCCCCCCCCCCCCCCCCCCCCCCCCCCCCCCCCCCCCCCCCCCCCCCCCCCCCCCCCCCCCCCCCCCCCCCCCCCCCCCCCCCCCCCCCCCCCCCCCCCCCCCCCCCCCCCCCCCCCCCCCCCCCCCCCCCCCCCCCCCCCCCCCCCCCCCCCCCCCCCCCCCCCCCCCCCCCCCCCCCCCCCCCCCCCCCCCCCCCCCCCCCCCCCCCCCCCCCCCCCCCCCCCCCCCCCCCCCCCCCCCCCCCCCCCCCCCCCCCCCCCCCCCCCCCCCCCCCCCCCCCCCCCCCCCCCCCCCCCCCCCCCCCCCCCCCCCCCCCCCCCCCCCCCCCCCCCCCCCCCCCCCCCCCCCCCCCCCCCCCCCCCCCCCCCCCCCCCCCCCCCCCCCCCCCCCCCCCCCACCCCCCCCCCCCCCCCCCCCCCCCCCCCCCCCCCCCCCCCCCCCCCCCCCCCCCCCCCCCCCCCCCCCCCCCCCCCCCCCCCCCCCCCCCCCCCCCCCCCCCCCCCCCCCCCCCCCCCCCCCCCCCCCCCCCCCCCCCCCCCCCCCCCCCCCCCCCCCCCCCCCCCCCCCCCCCCCCCCCCCCCCCCCCCCCCCCCCCCCCCCCCCCCCCCCCCCCCCCCCCCCCCCCCCCCCCCCCCCCCCCCCCCCCCCCCCCCCCCCCCCCCCCCCCCCCCCCCCCCCCCCCCCCCCCCCCCCCCCCCCCCCCCCCCCCCCCCCCCCCCCCCCCCCCCCCCCCCCCCCCCCCCCCCCCCCCCCCCCCCCCCCCCCCCCCCCCCCCCCCCCCCCCCCCCCCCCCCCCCCCCCCCCCCCCCCCCCCCCCCCACCCCCCCCCCCCCCCCCCCCCCCCCCCCCCCCCCCCCCCCCCCCCCCCCCCCCCCCCCCCCCCCCCCCCCCCCCCCCCCCCCCCCCCCCCCCCCCCCCCCCCCCCCCCCCCCCCCCCCCCCCCCCCCCCCCCCCCCCCCCCCCCCCCCCCCCCCCCCCCCCCCCCCCCCCCCCCCCCCCCCCCCCCCCCCCCCCCCCCCCCCCCCCCCCCCCCCCCCCCCCCCCCCCCCCCCCCCCCCCCCCCCCCCCCCCCCCCCCCCCCCCCCCCCCCCCCCCCCCCCCCCCCCCCCCCCCCCCCCCCCCCCCCCCCCCCCCCCCACCCCCCCCCCCCCCCCCCACCCCCCCCCCCCCCCCCCCCCCCCCCCCCCCCCCCCCCCCCCCCCCCCCCCCCCCCCCCCCCCCCCCCCCCCCCCCCCCCCCCCCCCCCCCCCCCCCCCCCCCCCCCCCCCCCCCCCCCCCACCCCCCCCCCCCCCCCCCCCCCCCCCCCCCCCCCCCCCCCCCCCCCCCCCCCCCCACCCCCACCCCCCCCCCCCCCCCCCCACCCCCCCCCCCCCCCCCCCCCCCCCCCCCCCCCCCCCCCCCCCCCCCCCCCCCCCCCCCCCCCCCCCCCCCCCCCCCCCCCCCCCCCCCCCCCCCCCCCGCCCCCCCCCCCCCCCCCCCCCCCCCCCCCCCCCCCCCCCCCCCCCCCCCCCCCCCCCCCCCCCCCCCCCCGCCCCCCCCCCCCCCCCCCCCCCCCCCACACCCCCCCCCCCCCCCCCCCCCCCCC
>JAOTQM010000755.1:0-34547 GCA_026939265.1 Oreonectes daqikongensis
AAAAAAGATGAGAACTGTAGAAAACATTACTTTAACACTCATTTTAGTTCCAGGATGCCTTTGTGTAAGAAAAAAGCTTTCTTTGCAAAACTCATTTTCCTGTCAGATTTGTGTTTCCTGACATGTCCCTGAACGAAAAAGATGAGAACTGATAAAACATTACTTTAACACTCATTTCATGTTCCTAAGGTGGCTTGAGTGTCAGAAAAAGCTTTCTTTGCAAAACTCATGTTCCTGTCAGATTTGTCTTCCTGACATGGCCCTGACAAAAAGATGAGAACTGATGAAAACATTACTTTAACAGTTTTTTCATGTTCCTAGGATGCTTGTGTGTCAGAATAAAGCTTTCTTTGCAAAACTCATGTTCCTGTCAGATTTGTGTTTCCTGACATGTCCCTGAACGAAAAAGATGAGAACTGATGAAAACATTACTTTAACACTTATTTCATGTTCCTAGAATGCATTGAGTGTCAGAATAAAGCTTTCTTTTTAAAACTCTTGTTCCTGTCAGATTTGTGTTTCTTGATATGCCCTAAACAAAAAGATGAGAACTGATGAAAACATTACTTTAACACTCATTTCATGTTCCTAGAAAGGTATTGAGTGTCAGAATAAAGCTTTCTTTGCAAAACTCATGTTCCTGTCAGATTTGTCTTTCCTGACATGTCCCTGAACGAAAAAGATGAGAACTGATGAAAACATTACTTTAACAGTTTTTTCATGTTCCTAGGGTGGCTTGTGTGTCAGAATAAGCTTTCTTTGCAAAACTCATGTTCCTGTCAGATTTGTGTTTCCTGACATGTCCCTGAACGAAAAAGATGAGAACTGATGAAAACATTACTTTAACAGTTTTTTCATGTTCCTAGAATGGTATGAGTGTCAGAATAAAGCTTTCTTTGCAAAACTCATGTTCCTGTCAGATTTGTGTTTCCTGACATGCCCCTAACGAAAAGATGAGAACTGATAAAAACATTACTTTACATTTCTTCATGTTCCTAGGGTGGCTTGTGTGTCAGAAAAAGCTTTCTTTGCAAAACTCATGTTCCTGTCAGATTTGTCTTTCCTGACATGGCCCTGAACGAAAAAGATGAGAACTGATGAAAACATTACTTTAACACTTTTTCATGTTCCTAGGTGGCTTGTGTGTCAGAATAAAGCTTTCTTTTAAAACTATTGTTCCTGTCAGATTTGTGTTTCCTGACATGTCCCTGAACGAAAAAGATGAGAACTGATGAAAACATTACTTTAACAGTTTTTTCATGTTCCTAGAAAGGTAATGAGTGTCAGAATAAATCTTTCTTTGCAAAACTCATGTTCCTGTCAGATTTTTGTTTCCTGACATGTCCCTGAAAAAAAAGATGAGAACTGATGAAAACATTACTTTAACACTCATTTCATGTTCCTAGGGTGGCTTGAGTGTCAGAATAAAGCTTTCTTTAAAAAACTCATGTTCCTGTCAGATTTGTCTTTCCTGACATGGCCCTGAACGAAAAAGATAAGAACTGATGAAAACATTACTTTAACAGTTTTTTCATGTTCCTAGGGTGGCTTGTGTGTCAGAATAAAGCTTTCTTTGCAAAACTCATTTTCCTGTCAGATTTGTGTTTCCTGACATGTCCCTGAACAAAAAAGATGAGAACTGTAGAAAACATTACTTTAACACTCATTTTATGTTCTCAGGATGGCCTGTGTGTCAGAAAAAAGATTTCTTTGCAAAACTCATTTTCCTGTCAGATTTGTGTTTCCTGACATGTCCCTGAAGAAAAGATGAGAACTGATAAAACATTACTTTAACACTCATTTCATGTTCCTAGGTGGCTTGAGTGTCAGAAAAAAGCTTTCTTTGCAAAACTCATGTTCCTGTCAGATTTGTCTTTCCTGACATGGAAAAAAGATAAGAACTGTAGAAAACATTACTTTAACACTCATTTTATTTTCCTAGGTTGGCCTGTGTTAAGAAAAAAGATTTCTTTGCAAAACTCATTTTCCTGTCAGATTTGTGTTTCCTGACATGTCCCTGAACGAAAAATGAGAACTGATAAAACATTACTTTAACACTCATTTCATGTTCCTAAGGTGGCTTGGGTGTCAGAAAAAGCTTTCTTTAAAAAACTCATGTTCCTGTCAGATTTGTCTTTCCTGACATGGCCCTGAACGAAAAAGATGAGAACTGATGAAAACATTACTTTAACTTTTTTTCATGTTCCTAGGGTGGCTTGTGTGTCAGAATAAAGCTTTTTTTGCAAAACTCATGTTCCTGTCAGATTTGTGTTTCCTGACATGTCCCTGAACGAAAAAGATGAGAACTGATGAAAACATTACTTTAACAGTTATTTCATGTTCCTAGAAGGCCATTGAGTGTCAGAATAAAGCTTTCTTTTTAAAACTCATGTTCCTGTCAGATTTGTGTTTCCTGACATGGCCCCTAAACAAAAAAGATGAGAACTGATGAAAACATTACTTTAACACTCATTTCATGTTCCTAGAAAGGTATTGTGTCAGAATAAAGCTTTCTTTGCAAAACTCATGTTCCTGTCAGATTTGTCTTTCCTGACATGGCCCAAATCAAAAAAGATGAGAACTGAGAAAACATTACTTTAACTCATTTCATGTTCCTGGGTGGCTGTGTGTAGAAAAAAAGCTTTCTTTGCAAAACTCATGTTCCTGTCAGATTTGTGTTTCCTGACATGTCCCTGAACGAAAAAGATGAGAACTGATGAAACATTACTTTAACAGTTATTTTATGTTCCTAGAATGGTATTGAGTGTCAGAATAAAGCTTTCTTTGCAAAACTCATGTTCCTGTCAGATTTGTGTTTCCTGACATGCCCTAAACGAAAAAGATGAGAACTGATAAAAACATTACTTTAACACTTTTTTCATGTTCCTAGGGTGGCTTGTGTGTCAGAATAAAGCTTTCTTTGCAAAACTCATGTTCCTTTCAGATTTGTCTTTCCTGACATGGCCCTGAACGAAAAAGATGAGAACTGATGAAACATTACTTTAACAGTTTTTTCATGTTCCTAGGGTGGCTTGTGTGTCAGAATTAAGCTTTCTTTGCAAAACTATTGTCCTGTCAGATTTGTGTTTCCTGACATGCCCTGAACGAAAAATGAGAACTGATGAAACATTACTTTAACACTTTTTTCATGTTCCTAGAAAGGTATTGAGTGTCAGAATAAATCTTTCTTTGCAAAACTCATGTTCCTGTCAGATTTGTCTTTCCTGACATGGCCCAATCAAAAAGATGAGAACTGTAGAAAACATTACTTTAACACTCTCATTTCATGTTCCTAGAATGGCCTGTGTGTAAGAAAAAAGCTTTCTTTGCAAAACTCATGTTTCTTGTCAGATTTGTGTTTCCTGATATGCCCCTGAAGGAAAAAAGATGAGAACTGATGAAAACATTACTTTAACACTCATTTCATGTTCCTAGGATGGCTTGTGTGTCAGAATAAGCTTTCTTTGCAAAACTCATGTTTCTGTCAGATTTGTGTTTCCTGACATGTCCCTGAAAAAGATGAGAACTGATGAAAACATTACTTTAACACTCATTTCATGTTCCTAGGGTGGCTTGAGTGTCAGAATAAGCTTTCTTTAAAAAACTCATGTTCCTGTCAGATTTGTCTTTCCTGACATGTCCCTGAACGAAAAGATAGAACTGATGAAAACATTACTTTAACAGTTTTTTCATGTTCCTAGGGTGGCTTGTGTGTCAGAATAAAGCTTTCTTTGCAAAACTCATTTCCTGTCAGATTTGTGTTTCCTGACATGTCCCTGAACAAAAAAGATGAGAACTGTAGAAACATTACTTTAACAGTTATTTCATGTTCCTAGAAGGGTATTGAGTGTCAGAATAAAGCTTTCTTTCCAAAACTCATGTTCCTGTCAGATTTGTCTTTCCTGACATGGCCCTAACAAAAAAGATGAGAACTGTAGAAAACATTACTTTAACACTCATTTTATGTTCCTAGGATGGCCTGTGTGTAAGAAAAAAGCTTTCTTTGCAAAACTCATGTTTTCTTTCAGATTTGTTTTCCTGACATGCCCCTGAACGAAAAAGATGAGAACTGAAGAAAACATTACTTTAACACTCATTTCATGTTCCTAGGGTGGCTTGTTGTCAGAATAAAGCTTTCTTTGCAAAACTAATGTTCCTGTCAGATTTGTCTTTCCTGACATGGAAAAAAGATAAGAACTGTAGAAAACATTACTTTAACACTCATTTTATGTTTAGGATGGCCTGTGTGTAAGAAAAAGCTTTCTTTGCAAAACTCATATTCCTGTCAGATTTGTGTTTCCTGACATGGCCCTGAACGAAAAAATGAGAACTGATGAAAACATTACTTTAACACTCATTTCATGTTCCTAGGTGGCTTGAGTGTCAGAAAAAAGCTTTCTTTAAAAACTCATGTTCCTTTCAGATTTGTCTTTCCTGACATGGCCCTGAACGAAAAAGATGAGAACTGATGAAAACATTACTTTAACAGTTTTTCATGTTCCTAGGGTGGCTTGTGTCAGAATAAAGCTTTCTTTGCAAAACTCATGTTCCTGTCAGTTTTGTGTTTCCTGACATGTCCCTGAACGAAAAAGATGAGAACTGATGAAAACATTACTTTAACAGTTATTTCATGTTCCTAGAATGCCATTGAGTGTCAGAATAAAGCTTTCTTTTTAAAACTCTTGTTCCTGTCAGATTTGTGTTTCTTGACATGCCCCTAAACAAAAAAGATGAGAACTTATGAAAACATTACTTTAACACTCATTTCATGTTCCTAGAATGTATTGAGTGTCAGAATAAAGCTTTCTTTGCAAAACTCATGTTCCTGTCAGATTTGTCTTTCCTGACATGTCCCTGAACGAAAAAGATGAGAACTGATGAAAACTTACTTTAACCAGTTTTTTCATGTTCCTAGGGTGGCTTGTGTGTCAGAAAAAAAGCTTTCTTTTAAAACTATTGTTCCTGTCAGATTTGTGTTTCCTGACATGTCCCTGAACGAAAAGATGAGAACTGATGAAAACATTACTTTAACAGTTTTTTCATGTTCCTAAAAGGTAATGAGTGTCAGAATAAAGCTTTCTTTGCAAAACTCATGTTCCTGTCAGATTTGTGTTTCCTGACATGCCCCTAAACGAAAAGATGAGAACTGATAAAACATTACTTTACACGTTTCTTCATGTTCCTAGGGTTGCTTGTGTGTCAGAATAAAGCTTTCTTTGCAAAACTCATGTTCCTTTCAGATTTGTCTTTCCTGACATGGCCCTGAACGAAAAAGATGAGAACTGATGAAAACATTACTTTAACAGTTTTTTCATGTTCCTAGGGTGGCTTGTGTGTCAGAATTAAGCTTTCTTTTTAAAACTATTGTTCCTGTCAGATTTGTGTTTCCTGACATGTCCCTGAACGAAAAAGATGAGAACTGATGAAAACATTACTTTAACAGTTTTTCATGTTCCTAGAAGTAATGAGTGTCAGAATAAATCTTTCTTTGCAAAACTCATGTTCCTGTCAGATTTGTCTTTCCTGACATGGCCCAATCAAAAAAGATGAGAACTGTAGAAAACATTACTTTAACACTCATTTCATGTTCCTAGATGGCCTGTGTGTAGAAAAAGCTTTCTTTGCAAAACTTGTTTCTTGTCAGATTTGTGTTTCCTGATATGCCCCTGAAGGAAAAATATTAGAACTGATGAAAACATTACTTTAACACTCATTTCATGTTCCTAGGATGGCTTGTGTGTCAGAATAAAGCTTTCTTTGCAAAACTCATGTTCCTGTCAGATTTGTGTTTCCTGACATGTCCCTGAACGAAAAAGATGAGAACTGATGAAAACATTACTTTAACAGTTATTTCATGTTCCTAGAAAGGTATGAGTGTCAGAATAAAGCTTTCTTTGCAAAACTCATGTTCCTGTCAGATTTGTCTTTCCTGACATGGCCCTAACAAAAAAGATGAGAACTGTATGAAAACATTACTTTAACAGTTATTTCATGTTCCTAGAAGGGTATTGAGTGTCAGAATAAAGCTTTCTTTAAAAAACTCATGTTCCTGTCAGATTTTGTCTTTCCTGACATGGACAAAAAGATGAGAACTGTGAAAACATTACTTTAACACTCATTTTATGGTTCCTAGGATGGCTGTGTGTCAGAAAAAAGCTTTCTTTGCAAAACTCATGTTCCTGTCAGATTTGTGTTTCCTGACATGTCCCTGAAAAAAAGATGAGAACTGATGAAAACATTACTTTAACACTTATTTCATGTTCCTATGGTATTTGTGTCAGAATAAGCTTTCTTGCAAAACTCATATTCCTGTCAGTCAGATTTGTGTTTCCTGACATGTCCCTGAAAAAAAAAGATGAGAACTGATAAAACATTACTTTAACACTCATTTCATGTTCCTAGGGTGGCTTGAGTGTCAGAAAAAAGCTTTCTTTGCAAAACTCATGTTCCTGTCAGATTTGTCTTTCCTGACATGTCCCTGAAAGAAAAAGATGAGAACTGATGAAAACATTACTTTAACACTTATTTCATGTTCCTAGAATGGTATTGAGTGTCAGAATAAAGCTTTCTTGCAAAACTCATATTCCTGTCAGATTTGTGTTTCCTGACATGTCCCTGAAAAAAAGATGAGAACTGATGAAAACATTACTTTAACACTCATTTCATGTTCCTAGGGTGGCTTGTGTGTCAGAATAAAGCTTTCTTTGCAAAACTCATGTTCCTGTCAGATTTGTCTTTCCTGACATGGCCCTGAACGAAAAGATATGAACTGATGAAAACATTACTTTAACACTTTTTTCATGTTCCTAGGGTGGCTTGAGTGTCAGAATAAAGCTTTCTTTAAAAAACTCATATTCCTGTCCTGTCAGATTTGTTTTCCTGACATGTCCCTGAACAAAAAGATGAGAACTGATAGAAAACATTACTTTAACACTCATTTTATGTTCCTAGGATGGCTGTGTGTCAGAAAAAAGCTTTCTTTGCAAAACTCATTTTCCTGTCAGATTTGTGTTTCCTGACATGTCCCTGAACAAAAAGATGAGAACTGATAAAACATTACTTTAACACTCATTTCATGTTCCTAGGTGGCTTGAGTGTCAGAAAAAAGCTTTCTTTGCAAAACTCATGTTCCTGTCAGATTTGTCTTCCTGACATGGAAAAAGATAAGAACTGTAGAAACATTACTTTAACACTCATTTTATGTTCCCAGGATGGCCTGTGTGTAGAAAAAGCTTTCTTTGCAAAACTCATGTTTCTGTCAGATTTGTGTTTCCTGACATGCCCTGAACGAAAAAGATGAGAACTGATGAAAACATTACTTTAACACTCATTTCATGTTCCTAGGTGGCTTGTGTGTCAGAATAAAGCTTTCTTTGCAAAACTCTGTTCCTGTCAGATTTGTCTTTCCTGACATGGAAAAAAGATAAGAACTGTAGAAAACATTACTTTAACACTCATTTCATGTTGGATGGCCTGTGTGTCAGAAAAAAGCTTTCTTTGCAAAACTCATGTTCCTGTCAGATTTGTCTTTCCTGACATGCCCTGAACAAAAGATGAGAACTGATAAAACATTACTTTAACACTTTTTTCATGTTCCTAGGTGGCTTGAGTGTCAGAAAAAAGCTTTCTTTAAAAACTCATGTTCCTGTCAGATTTGTCTTTCCTGACATGGCCCTGAACAAAAAGATGAGAACTGATGAAAACATTACTTTAAACAGTTTTTCATGTTCCTAGGGTGGCTTGTGTGTCAGAATAAAGCTTTCTTTGCAAAACTCATGTTCCTGTCAGATTTGTGTTTCCTGACATGTCCCTGAACGAAAAGATGAGAACTGATGAAAACATTACTTTAACAGTTATTTCATGTTCCTAGAATGCTTGAGTGTCAGAATAAAGCTTTCTTTAAAACTCTTGTTCCTGTCAGATTTGTGTTTCCTGATATCCCCTAACAAAAAAGATGAGAACTTATGAAACATTACTTTAACACTCATTTCATGTTCCTAGAAGGTATTGAGTGTCAGAATAAAGCTTTCTTTGCAAAACTCATGTTCCTGTCAGATTTGTCTTTCCTGACATGTCCCTGAACGAAAAAGATGAGAACTGATGAAACATTACTTTAACAGTTTTTCATGTTCCTAGGGTGGCTTGTGTGTCAGAATAAAGCTTTCTTTGCAAAACTATTGTTCCTGTCAGATTTGTGTTTCCTGACATGTCCCTGAACGAAAAAGATGAGAACTGATGAAAACATTACTTTAACAGTTTTTTCATGTTCCTAGAAAGGTAATGAGTGTCAGAATAAAGCTTTCTTTGCAAAACTCATGTTCCTGTCAGATTTGTGTTTCCTGACATGCCCCTAAACGAAAAAGATGAGAACTGATAAAACATTACTTTAACAGTTTTTTCATGTTCCTAGGGTGCTTGTGTGTCAGAATAAAGCTTTCTTTGCAAAACTCATGTTCCTTTCAGATTTGTCTTTCCTGACATGGCCCTGAACGAAAAAGATGAGAACTGATGAAAACATTACTTTAACAGTTTTTTCATGTTCCTAGGGTGGCTTGTGTGTCAGAATAAGCTTTCTTTTTAAAACTCATGTTCCTGTCAGATTTGTTTTCCTGACATGTCCCTGAACGAAAAAGATGAGAACTGATAAAACATTACTTTAACAGTTTTTTCATGTTCCTAGAAGGTAATGAGTGTCAGAATAAAGCTTTCTTTGCAAAACTCATGTTCCTGTCAGATTTGTCTTTCCTGACATGGCCCCAATCAAAAAAGATGAGAACTGTAGAAAACATTACTTTAACACTCATTTCATGTTCCTAGAATGGCCTGTGTGTCAGAATAAAGCTTTCTTTGCAAAACTCATGTTCCTTGTCAGATTTGTTTTCCTGATATGCCCCTGAACGAAAATATGAGAACTGATGAAAACATTACTTTAACACTCATTTCATGTTCCTAGGATGGCTTGTGTGTCAGAATAAAGCTTTCTTTGCAAAACTCATGTTCCTGTCAGATTTTGTTTTCCTGACATGTCCCTGAACGAAAAAGATGAGAACTGATGAAAACATTACTTTAACAGTTATTTCATGTTCCTAGAAAGGTATTGAGTGTCAGAATAAAGCTTTCTTTGCAAAACTCATGTTCCTGTCAGATTTGTCTTTCCTGACATGGCCCTAATCAAAAAAGATGAGAACTGAGAAAACATTACTTTAACACTCATTTCATGTTCCTAGGGTGGCTTGAGTGTCAGAATAAAGCTTTCTTTAAAACTCATGTTCCTGTCAGATTTGTCTTTCCTGACATGGAAAAAAGATAAGAACTGTAGAAAACATTACTTTAACACTCTTTTATGTTCCTAGGATGGCCTGTGTGTCAGAAAA
Organism: Oreonectes daqikongensis; assembly: GCA_026939265.1. NCBI lineage: Eukaryota > Metazoa > Chordata > Actinopteri > Cypriniformes > Nemacheilidae > Oreonectes > Oreonectes daqikongensis. The sequence continues at coordinate 9,375 of JAOTQM010000755.1, forward strand.
AAGCTTTCTTTGCAAAACTCATTTCCTGTCAGATTTGTGTTTCCTGACATGTCCCTGAAAAAAAGATGAGAACTGATGAAAACATTACTTTAACACTTATTTCATGTTCCTAGGATGGTATTGAGTGTCAGAATAAAGCTTTCTTGCAAAACTCATTCCTGTCAGATTTTTGTTTCCTGACATGTCCCTGAAAAAAAAAGATGAGAACTGATGAAAACATTACTTTAACACTCATTTCATGTTCCTAGGGTGGCTTGAGTGTCAGAAAAAGCTTTCTTTAAAAACTCATGTTCCTGTCAGATTTGTCTTTCCTGACATGTCCCTGAAAGAAAAGATGAGAACTGATGAAAACATTACTTTAACACTTATTTCATGTTCCTAGAATGGTATTGAGTGTCAGAATAAAGCTTTCTTGCAAAACTCATATTCCTGTCAGATTTTTGTTTCCTGACATGTCCCTGAAAAAAAAGATGAGAACTGATGAAAACATTACTTTAACACTCATTTCATGTTCCTAGGGTGGCTTGAGTGTCAGAATAAAGCTTTCTTTAAAAACTCATGTTCCTGTCAGATTTGTCTTTCCTGACATGGCCCTGAACGAAAAAGATGAGAACTGATGAAAACATTACTTTAACAGTTTTTTTCATGTTCCTAGGTGGCTTGAGTGTCAGAATAAAGCTTTCTTTAAAAAACTCATATTCCTGTCAGATTTGTGTTTCCTGACATGTCCCTGAACAAAAAAGATGAGAACTGTGAAAACATTACTTTAACACTCATTTTATGTTCCTAGGATGGCTGTGTGTAGAAAAAAGATTTCTTTTGCAAAACTCATGTTCCTGTCAGATTTGTTTTCCTGACATGTCCCTGAAAGAAAAAGATGAGAACTGATAAACATTACTTTAACACTCATTTCATGTTCCTAGGTGGCTTGAGTGTCAGAAAAAAGCTTTCTTTGCAAAACTAATGTTCCTGTCAGATTTGTCTTTCCTGACATGGAAAAAAGATAAGAACTGTAGAAAACATTACTTTAACACTCATTTTAGTTCCCAGGATGGCCTGTGTGTAAGAAAAAGCTTTCTTTGCAAAACTCATTTTCCTGTCAGATTTGTGTTTCCTGACATGTCCCTGAAAGAAAAAGATGAGAACTGATAAAACATTACTTTAACACTCATTTCATGTTCCTAAGGTGGCTTGAGTGTCAGAAAAAAGCTTTTTTAAAAACTCATGTTCCTGTCAGATTTGTCTTTCCTGACATGGCCCTGAACGAAAAGATGAGAACTGATGAAACATTACTTTAACAGTTTTTTCATGTTCCTAGGGTGGCTGTGTGTCAGAATAAAGCTTTCTTTTTAAAACTCTTGTTCCTGTCAGATTTGTGTTTCCTGACATGTCCCTAAACAAAAAGATGAGAACTGATGAAAACATTACTTTAACACTCATTTCATGTTCCTAGAGAGGTATTGAGTGTCAGAATAAAGCTTTCTTTGCAAAACTCATGTTCCTGTCAGATTTGTCTTTCCTGACATGGCCCTGAACGAAAAGATGAGAACTGATGAAAACATTTTACTTTACACTCATTTCATGTTCCTAGAAGGCTTGAGTGTCAGAATAAAGCTTTCTTTGCAAACTCATGTTCCTGTCAGATTTGTGTTTCCTGACATGTCCCTGAACGAAAAAGATGAGAACTGATGAAAACATTACTTTAACAGTTATTTCATGTTCCTAGGGTGGCTTGTGTGTCAGAATAAGCTTTCTTTCTTGCAAAACTCATGTTCCTGTCAGATTTGTGTTTCCTGACATGTCCCTGAACGAAAAAGATGAGAACTGATGAAAACATTACTTTAACACTTTTTTCATGTTCCTAGAAAGGTATTGAGTGTCAGAATAAAGCTTTCTTTGCAAAACTCATGTTCCTGTCAGATTTGTGTTTCCTGACATGCCCTGAACAAAAAGATGAGAACTGATGAAAACATTACTTTAACAGTTTTTCATGTTCCTAGGGTGGCTTGTGTGTCAGAATAAAGCTTTCTTGCAAAACCTCATGTTCCTGTCAGATTTGTGTTTCCTGACATGTCCCTGAACGAAAAAGATGAGAACTGATGAAAACATTACTTTAACAGTTTTTTCATGTTCCTAGGGTGCTTGTGTGTCAGAATAAGCTTTCTTTTTAAAACTCATTGTTCCTGTCAGATTTGTGTTTCCTGACATGTCCTGAACAAAAAGATGAGAACTGATGAAAACATTACTTTAACACTTTTTCATGTTCCTAGAAGGTATTGAGTGTCAGAATAAATCTTTCTTTGCAAAACTCATGTTCCTGTCAGATTTGTCTTTCCTGACATGGCCCTAACAAAAAGATGAGAACTGAGAAAACATTACTTTAACACTCTTTTCATGTTCCTAGGGTGGCCTGTGTGTAAGAAATAAGCTTTCTTTGCAAAACTCATGTTCCTGTCAGATTTGTGTTTCCTGACATGCCCCTGAACGAAAAGATGAGAACTGATGAAAACATTACTTTAACAGTTATTTCATGTTCCTAGAAAGGTATTGAGTGTCAGAATAAAGCTTTCTTTGCAAAACTCATGTTCCTGTCAGATTTGTCTTTCCTGACATGGCCCTAACGAAAAAGATGAGAACTGTAGAAACATTACTTTAACACTCATTTTATGTTCCTAGGATGGCCTGTGTGTCAGAAAAAGCTTTCTTTGCAAAACTCATGTTCCTTGTCAGATTTGTGTTTCCTGACATGCCCCTGAAGAAAAAGATGAGAACTGATGAAAACATTACTTTAACACTCATTTCATGTTCCTAGGTGGCTTGTGTGTCAGAATAAAGCTTTCTTTGCAAAACTCATGTTCCTGTCAGATTTGTGTTTCCTGACATGTCCCTGAACGAAAAAGATGAGAACTGATGAAAACATTACTTTAACAGTTATTTCATGTTCCTAGAATGGTATTGAGTGTCAGAATAAGCTTTTTTTGCAAAACTCATGTTCCTGTCAGATTTGGTCTTCCTGACATGTCCCTGAACAAAAAGATGAGAACTGAGAAAACATTACTTTAACACTCATTTCATGTTCCTAGGGGTGCTGAGTGTCAGAATAAAGCTTTCTTTAAAAAACTCATGTTCCTGTCAGATTTGTCTTTCCTGACATGGCCCTGAACGAAAAAGATGAGAACTGATGAAAACATTACTTTAACAGTTTTTCATGTTCCTAGGGTGGCTTGTGTGTCAGAATAAAGCTTTCTTTGCAAAACTCATATTCCTGTCAGATTTGTGTTTCCTGACATGTCCCTGAACAAAAAGATGAGAACTGAGAAAACATTACTTTAACAGTTATTTCATGTTCCTAGAAGGTTTGAGTGTCAGAATAATCTTTCTTTGCAAAACTCATGTTCCTGTCAGATTTGTCTTTCCTGACATGGCCCTATCAAAAAAGATGAGAACTGTAGAAACATTACTTTAACACTCATTTCATGTTCCCAGGATGGCCTGTGTGTAAGAAAAAAGCTTTCTTTGCAAAACTTATGTTTCTTTCAGATTTGTGTTTCCTGATATGCCCCTGAACGAAAATATGAGAACTGAAGAAAACATTACTTTAACACTCATTTCATGTTCCTAGGGTGGCTTGTGTTCAGAATAAAGCTTTCTTTGCAAAACTAATGTTCCTGTCAGATTGGTCTTTCCTGACATGGAAAAAAGATGAGAACTGTAGAAAACATTACTTTAACACTCATTTTAGTTCCTAGGATGGCCTTGTGTAAGAAAAAGCTTTCTTTGCAAAACTCATGTTCCTGTCAGATTTGTGTTTCCTGACATGTCCCTGAAAAAAAAGATGAGAACTGATGAAAACATTACTTTAAACTTATTTCATGTTCCTAGAATGGTATTGAGTGTCAGAATAAAGCTTTCTTGCAAAACTCATTCCTGTCAGATTTGTGTTTCCTGACATGTCCCTGAAAAAAAGATGAGAACTGATGAAAACATTACTTTAACACTCATTTCATGTTCCTAGGGTGGCTTGAGTGTCAGAAAAAAGCTTTCTTTAAAAAACTCATGTTCCTGTCAGATTTGTCTTTCCTGACATGTCCCTGAAGAAAAAGATGAGAACTGATGAAAACATTACTTTAACACTTTTCATGTTCCTAGAATGGTATTGAGTGTCAGAATAAGCTTTCTTTGCAAAACTCATGTTCCTGTCAGATTTGTGTTTCCTGACATGTCCCTGAACGAAAAAGATGAGAACTGATGAAACATTACTTTAACACTTTTTTCATGTTCCTAGGGTGGCTTGTGTGTCAGAATAAAGCTTTCTTTGCAAAACTCATGTTCCTGTCAGATTTGTGTTTCCTGACATGTCCCTGAACAAAAAGATGAGAACTGATGAAAACATTACTTTAACACTCATTTTAGGTTCCTAGGATGGCCTGTGTGTCAGAAAAAGCTTTCTTTGCAAAACTCATTTTCCTGTCAGATTTGTGTTTCCTGACATGTCCCTGAAGAAAAAGATGAGAACTGAGAAAACATTACTTTAACACTCATTTCATGTTCCTAAGGTGGCTTGAGTGTCAGAAAAAGCTTTCTTTAAAACTCATGTTCCTGTCAGATTTGTCTTTCCTGACATGGCCCTGAACGAAAAAGATGAGAACTGATGAAAACATTACTTTAACAGTTTTTTCATGTTCCTAGGTGGCTTGTGTGTCAGAATAAAGCTTTCTTTGCAAAACTCATGTTCCTGTCAGATTTGTGTTTCCTGACATGTCCCTGAACGAAAAAGATGAGAACTGATGAAAACATTACTTTAACAGTCATTTCATGTTCCTAGAATGCCTTGAGTGTCAGAATAAAGCTTTCTTTTTAAAACTCATGTTCCTGTCAGATTTGTGTTTCCTGACATGCCCCTAAACAAAAAGATGAGAACTGATGAAACATTACTTTAACACTCATTTCATGTTCCTAGAAAGTATTGAGTGTCAGAATAAAGCTTTCTTTGCAAAACTCATGTTCCTTTCAGATTTGTCTTTCCTGACATGTCCCTGAACGAAAAAGATGAGAACTGATGAAAACATTACTTTAACAGTTTTTTCATGTTCCTAGGGTGGCTTGTGTGTCAGAATAAAGCTTTCTTTTAAAACTATTGTTCCTGTCAGATTTGTGTTTTCCTGACATGTCCCTGAACGAAAAGATGAGAACTGATGAAAACATTACTTTAACAGTTTTTCATGTTCCTAGAATGGTATTGAGTGTCAGAATAAAGCTTTCTTTGCAAAACTCATGTTCCTGTCAGATTTGTGTTTCCTGACATGCCCCTAAACGAAAAAGATGAGAACTGATAAAAACATTACTTTAACAGTTTCATCATGTTCCTAGGGTTGCTTGTGTGTCAGAATAAAGCTTTCTTTGCAAAACTCATGTTCCTGTCAGATTTGTCTTTCCTGACATGGCCCTGAACGAAAAAGATGAGAACTGATGAAAACATTACTTTAACAGTTTTTTCATGTTCCTAGGGTGGCTTTGTGTCAGAATAAAGCTTTCTTTTTAAAACTCATGTTCCTGTCAGATTTGTGTTTCCTGACATGTCCCTGAACGAAAAGATGAGAACTGATGAAAACATTACTTTAACAGTTTTTTCATGTTCCTAGAAAGGTATTGAGTGTCAGAATAAAGCTTTCTTTGCAAAACTCATGTTCCTGTCAGATTTGTCTTTCCTGACATGGCCCCAACGAAAAAGATGAGAACTGATGAAAACATTACTTTAACACTCATTTCATGTTCCTAGAATGGCTGTGTGTCAGAAAAAAGCTTTCTTTGCAAAACTCATGTTCCTGTCAGATTTGTGTTTCCTGATATGCCCCTGAACGAAAAAGATGAGAACTGATGAAAACATTACTTTAACACTCATTTCATGTTCCTAGGATGGCTTGTGTGTCAGAATAAAGCTTTCTTTGCAAAACTATTGTTCTGTCAGATTTGTGTTTCCTGACATGTCCCTGAACGAAAAAGATGAGAACTGATGAAAACATTACTTTAACAGTTTTTCATGTTCCTAGGGTGGCTTGTGTGTCAGAATAAAGCTTTCTTGCAAAACTATTGTTCCTGTCAGATTTGTGTTTCCTGACATGTCCCTGAACGAAAAAGATGAGAACTGATGAAAACATTACTTTAACAGTTTTTTCATGTTCCTAGAATGGTTGAGTGTCAGAATAAAGCTTTCTTTGCAAAACTCATGTTCCTGTCAGATTTGTGTTTCCTGACATGCCCCTAAACGAAAAAGATGAGAACTGATAAAAACATTACTTTACAGTTTCATTTCATGTTCCTAGGGTGGCTTGTGTGTCAGAATAAAGCTTTCTTTGCAAACTCATGTTCCTGTCAGATTTGTCTTTCCTGACATGGCCCTGAACAAAAAGATGAGAACTGATGAAAACATTACTTTAACACTTTTTCATGTTCCTAGGGTGGCTTTGTGTCAGAATAAAGCTTTCTTTTTAAAACTCATGTTCCTGTCAGATTTGTGTTTCCTGACATGTCCCTGAACGAAAAGATGAGAACTGATGAAAACATTACTTTAACACTTTTTCATGTTCCTAGAATGGTTGAGTGTCAGAATAAAGCTTTCTTGCAAAACTCATGTTCCTGTCAGATTTGTGTTTCCTGACATGTCCCTGAAAAAAAAGATGAGAACTGATGAAAACATTACTTTAACACTCATTTCATGTTCCTAGGGTGGCTTGTGTCAGAATAAAGCTTTCTTTAAAAAACTCATGTTCCTGTCAGATTTGTCTTTCCTGACATGGCCCTGAACGAAAAAGATATGAACTGATGAAAACATTACTTTAACAGTTTTTTCATGTTCCTAGGGTGGCTTGAGTGTCAGAATAAAGCTTTCTTTAAAAACTCATGTTCCTGTCAGATTTGTGTTTCCTGACATGTCCCTGAACAAAAAAGATGAGAACTGTAGAAACATTACTTTAACACTCATTTTATGTTCCCAGGATGGCCTGTGTGTAGAAAAAGCTTTCTTTGCAAAACTCATTTTCCTGTCAGATTTGTGTTTCCTGACATGTCCCTGAAAAAAGATGAGAACTGATAAAACATTACTTTAACACTCATTTCATGTTCCTAGGTGGCTTGAGTGTCAGAAAAAAGCTTTCTTTGCAAACTAATGTTCCTGTCAGATTTGTCTTTCCTGACATGGAAAAAAAGATGAGAACTGTAGAAAACATTACTTTAACACTCATTTTGATTCCCAGGATGGCCTGTGTGTAGAAAAAGCTTTCTTTGCAAAACTCATTTTCCTGTCAGATTTGTGTTTCCTGACATGTCCCTGAAAGAAAAGATGAGAACTGATAAACATTACTTTAACACTCATTTCATGTTCCTAAGGTGGCTTGGGTGTCAGAAAAAAGCTTTCTTTAAAAACTCATGTTCCTGTCAGATTTGTCTTTCCTGACATGGCCCTGAACGAAAAAGATGAGAACTGATGAAAACATTACTTTAACAGTTTTTTCATGTTCCTAGGGTGGCTTGTGTGTCAGAATAAAGCTTTCTTTTTAAAACTCATGTTCCTGTCAGATTTGTGTTTCCTGATATGCCCTGAACAAAAAGATGAGAACTGATGAAAACATTACTTTAACACTCATTTCATGTTCCTAGAGAGGTATTGAGTGTCAGAATAAAGCTTTCTTTGCAAAACTCATGTTCCTGTCAGATTTGTCTTTCCTGACATGGCCCTGAACGAAAAAGATGAGAACTGATGAAAACATTACTTTAACAGTTTTTTCATGTTCCTAGGGTGGCTTGTGTGTCAGAATAAAGCTTTCTTTTTAAAACTCATGTTCCTGTCAGATTTGTGTTTCCTGACATGTCCCTGAACGAAAAAGATGAGAACTGATGAAAACATTACTTTAACAGTTATTTCATGTTCCTAGGAAGGCTTGTGTGTCAGAATAAAGCTTTCTTTGCAAAACTCATGTTCCTGTCAGATTTGTCTTTCCTGACATGTCCCTGAACGAAAAAGATGAGAACTGATGAAAACATTACTTTAAACTTATTTCATGTTCCTAGAATGGCTTGAGTGTCAGAATAAAGCTTTCTTTGCAAAACTCATGTTCCTGTCAGATTTGTGTTTCCTGACATGGCCCTGAAAAAAAAAGATGAGAACTGATGAAAACATTACTTTAACACTCATTTCATCATGTTCCTAGAATGGCTTGTGTGTCAGAAAAAGCTTTCTTTGCAAAACTCATGTTCCTGTCAGATTTGTGTTTCCTGACATGCCCTGAACGAAAAAGATGAGAACTGATGAAAACATTACTTTAACACTCATTTCATGTTCCTAGAAAGGTATTGAGTGTCAGAATAAAGCTTTCTTTGCAAAACTCATGTTCCTGTCAGATTTGTCTTTCCTGACATGGCCCAACAAAAAAGATGAGAACTGTAGAAAACATTACTTTAACACTCATTTCATGTTCCTGGATGCCTGTGTGTCAGAAAAAAGCTTTCTTTGCAAAACTCATGTTCCTGTCAGATTTGTGTTTCCTGACATATCCCAGAACGAAAAAGATGAGAACTGATGAAAACATTACTTTAACAGTTATTTCATGTTCCTAGAAAGGTATTGAGTGTCAGAATAAAGCTTTTTTATTGCAAAACTCATGTTCCTATCAGATTTTCTTTCCTGACATGTCCCTGAACGAAAAAGCCGAGAACTGATGAAAACATTACTTTAACAGTTATTTCATGTTCCTAGGGTGGCTTGTGTGTCAGAATAAAGCTTTCTTTGCAAAACTCATGTTCCTGTCAGATTTGTGTTTCCTGACATGGCCCTGAACGAAAAAGATGAGAACTGATGAAAACATTACTTTAACACTTTACATTTTTTTCATGTTCCTAGGGTGGCTTGTGTGTCAGAATAAAGCTTTCTTTGCAAAACTCATGTTCCTGTCAGATTTGTGTTTCCTGACATGGCCCTGAACGAAAAAGATGAGAACTGATGAAAACATTACTTTAACAGTTTTTTCATGTTCCTAGGTGGCTGTGTGTCAGAATAAAGCTTTCTTTGCAAAACTCATGTTCCTGTCAGATTTGTGTTTCCTGACATGTCCCTGAACGAAAAAGATGAGAACTGATGAAAACATTACTTTAACAGTTTTTTCATGTTCCTAGAAAGGTATTGAGTGTCAGAATAATCTTTCTTTGCAAAACTCATGTTCCTGTCAGATTTGTCTTTCCTGACATGGCCCTAATCAAAAAGATGAGAACTGTAAAACATTACTTTAACACTCATTTTATGTTCCAGGATGGCCTGTGTGTAAGAAAAAAGCTTTCTTTGCAAAACTTTGTTTCTTGTCAGATTTGTGTTTCCTGATATGCCCCTGAACGAAAATATGAGAACTGATGAAAACATTACTTTAACACTCATTTCATGTTCCTAGGGTGGCTTGTGTTTCAGAATAAAGCTTTCTTTGCAAAACTCATGTTCCTGTCAGATTTGGTCTTTCCTGACATGGAAAAAAAGATGAGAACTGTAGAAAACATTACTTTAACACTCATTTTAGTTCCCAGGATGGCCTGTGTGTAGAAAAAAGCTTTCTTTGCAAACTCATATTCCTGTCAGATTTGTGTTTCCTGACATGTCCCTGAAAAAAAAGATGAGAACTGATGAAAACATTACTTTAACACTTATTTCATGTTCCTAGAATGGTATTAGTGTCAGAATAAAGCTTTCTTTGCAAAACTCATATTCCTGTCAGATTTTGCTTCCTGACATGTCCCTGAAAAAAAAAGATGAGAACTGATGAAAACATTACTTTAACACTCATTTCATGTTCCTAGGGTGGCTTGAGTGTCAGAAAAAGCTTTCTTTAAAAAACTCATGTTCCTGTCAGATTTGTCTTTCCTGACATGTCCCTGAAAGAAAAGATGAGAACTGATGAAACATTACTTTAACACTTATTTCATGTTCCTAGAATGGTATTGAGTGTCAGAATAAAGCTTTCTTGCAAAACTCATATTCCTGTCAGATTTTTGTTTCCTGACATGTCCCTGAAAAAAAGATGAGAACTGATGAAAACATTACTTTAACACTCATTTCATGTTCCTAGGGTGGCTTGAGTGTCAGAATAAAGCTTTCTTTAAAAAACTCATGTTCCTGTCAGATTTGTCTTTCCTGACATGGCCCTGAACGAAAAAGATTGAACTGATGAAAACATTACTTTAACAGTTTTTCATGTTCCTAGGGTGGCTTTGTGTCAGAATAAAGCTTTCTTTGCAAAACTCATATTCCTGTCAGATTTGTGTTTCCTGACATGTCCCTGAACAAAAAAGATGAGAACTGTAGAAAACATTACTTTAACACTCATTTTAGGTTCCCAGGATGGCCTGTGTGTAGAAAAAAGATTTCTTTGCAAAACTCATTTTCCTGTCAGATTTGTGTTTCCTGACATGTCCCTGAAAAAAAGATGAGAACTGATAAAACATTACTTTAACACTCATTTCATGTTCCTAGGTGGCTTGAGTGTCAGAAAAAGCTTTCTTTGCAAAACTAATGTTCCTGTCAGATTTGTCTTTCCTGACATGGAAAAAAGATAAGAACTGTAGAAAACATTACTTTAACACTCATTTTAGTTCCCAGGTTGGCCTGTGTGTAAGAAAAAGATTTCTTTGCAAAACTCATTTTCCTGTCAGATTTGTGTTTCCTGACATGTCCCTGAAAGAAAAGATGAGAACTGATAAAACATTACTTTAACACTTTTTTCATGTTCCTAGGGTGGCTTGTGTGTCAGAATAAAGCTTTCTTTGCAAAACTCATGTTCCTGTCAGATTTGTGTTTCCTGACATGTCCCTGAACGAAAAAGATGAGAACTGATGAAAACATTACTTTAACAGTTATTTCATGTTCCTAGAAGGCCATTGAGTGTCAGAATAAAGCTTTCTTTTTAAAACTCTTGTTCCTGTCAGATTTGTGTTTCCTGACATGCCCTAAACAAAAAGATGAGAACTGATGAAAACATTACTTTAACACTCATTTCATGTTCCTAGAAAGGTATTGAGTGTCAGAATAAAGCTTTCTTTGCAAAACTCATGTTCCTGTCAGATTTGTCTTTCCTGACATGGCCCCTAAAAAAAAATCAAAAAAAAAAACAAAAAAGATGAGAACTGTAGAAAACATTACTTTAACACTCATTTCATGTTCCTGGGTGGCCTGTGTGTCAGAAAAAAGCTTTCTTTGCAAAACTCATGTTCCTGTCAGATTTGTGTTTCCTGACATGTCCCTGAACGAAAAAGATGAGAACTGATGAAAACATTACTTTAACAGTTATTTCATGTTCCTAGAAAGGTATTGAGTGTCAGAATAAAGCTTTCTTTGCAAAACTCATGTTCCTGTCAGATTTGTGTTTCCTGATATGCCCTAAACGAAAAATGAGAACTGATAAAAACATTACTTTACAGTTTTTTCATGTTCCTAGGTGGCTTGTGTGTCAGAATAAAGCTTTCTTTGCAAAACTCATGTTCCTTTCAGATTTGTCTTTCCTGACATGGCCCTGAACGAAAAAGATGAGAACTGATGAAAACATTACTTTAACAGTTTTTTCATGTTCCTAGGGTGGCTTGTGTGTCAGAATAAGCTTTCTTTTTAAAACTATTGTTCCTGTCAGATTTGTGTTTCCTGACATGTCCCTGAACGAAAAAGATGAGAACTGATGAAAACATTACTTTAACAGTTTTTTCATGTTCCTAGAGGTAGGTGTGTCAGAATAAATCTTTCTTTGCAAAACTCATGTTCCTGTCAGATTTGTCTTTCCTGACATGGCCCAATCAAAAAGATGAGAACTGTAGAAAACATTACTTTAACCTCATTTCATGTTCCTAGAATGGCCTGTGTGTAAGAAAAAAGCTTTCTTTGCAAAACTCATGTTCCTGTCAGATTTGTGTTTCCTGACATCCCCTGAACGAAAAAGATGAGAACTGATGAAAACATTACTTTAACACTCATTTCATGTTCCTAGGATGGCTTTGTGTCAGAAAAAGCTTTCTTTGCAAAACTCATGTTCCTGTCAGATTTGTGTTTCCTGACATGTCCCTGAAAAAAAGATGAGAACTGATGAAAACATTACTTTAACACTCATTTCATGTTCCTAGGGTGGCTTGAGTGTCAGAATAAAGCTTTCTTTCAAAACTCATGTTCCTGTCAGATTTGTCTTTCCTGACATGGCCCTGAACGAAAAAGATGAGAACTGATGAAAACATTACTTTAACAGTTTTTTCATGTTCCTAGGGTGGCTTTGTGTCAGAATAAAGCTTTCTTTGCAAAACTCATGTTCCTGTCAGATTTGTGTTTCCTGACATGTCCCTGAACAAAAAGATGAGAACTGATGAAAACATTACTTTAACAGTTATTCATGTTCCTAGAAGGGTATTGAGTGTCAGAATAAATCTTTCTTTGCAAAACTCATGTTCCTGTCAGATTTGTCTTTCCTGACATGGCCCTAACAAAAGATGAGAACTGTAGAAAACATTACTTTAACACTCATTTTATGTTCCCAGATGGCCTGTGTGTAAGAAAAAAGCTTTCTTTGCAAAACTTATGTTTCTTGTCAGATTTGTGTTTCCTGATATGCCCCTGAACGAAAAAGATGAGAACTGAAGAAAACATTACTTTAACACTCATTTCATGTTCCTAGGGTGGCTTGTGTGTCAGAATAAAGCTTTCTTTGCAAAAAATGTTCCTGTCAGATTTGTCTTTCCTGACATGGAAAAAAGATAGAACTGTAGAAAACATTACTTTAACACTCATTTTATGTTAGGATGGCCTGTGTGTAAGAAAAAGCTTTCTTTGCAAAACTCATGTTCCTGTCAGATTTGTGTTTCCTGACATGTCCCTGAAAAAAAAAGATGAGAACTGATGAAAACATTACTTTAACACTTATTTCATGTTCCTAGAATGGTATTGAGTGTCAGAATAAAGCTTTCTTGCAAAACTCATGTTCCTGTCAGATTTGTCTTTCCTGACATGGCCCTGAACAAAAAGATGAGAACTGATGAAAACATTACTTTAACAGTTTTTTCATGTTCCTAGGGTGGCTTGTGTGTCAGAATAAAGCTTTTTTTTAAAACTCATGTTCCTGTCAGATTTGTGTTTCCTGACATGTCCCTGAACGAAAAAGATGAGAACTGATGAAACATTACTTTAACAGTTTTTCATGTTCCTAGAAAGGTATTGAGTGTCAGAATAAAGCTTTCTTTGCAAAACTCATGTTCCTGTCAGATTTGTCTTTCCTGACATGGCCCCAACAAAAAGATGAGAACTGTAGAAAACATTACTTTAACACTCATTTCATGTTCCTAGAATGGCTGTGTGTAAGAAAAAGCTTTCTTTGCAAAACTCATGTTCCTTGTCAGATTTGTGTTTCCTGACATGCCCCTGAACGAAAAAATATGAGAACTGATGAAAACATTACTTTAACACTCATTTCATGTTCCTAGGATGGCTTGTGTGTCAGAATAAAGCTTTCTTTGCAAAACTCATGTTTCTGTCAGATTTGTTTTCCTGACATGTCCCTGAAAAAAAGATGAGAACTGATGAAAACATTACTTTAACACTCATTTCATGTTCCTAGGTGGCTTGAGTGTCAGAAAAAAGCTTTCTTTAAAAAACTCATGTTCCTGTCAGATTTGTCTTTCCTGACATGTCCCTGAACGAAAAGATGAGAACTGATGAAAACATTACTTTAACACTTTTTCATGTTCCTAGAATGGCTTGAGTGTCAGAATAAAGCTTTCTTGCAAAACTCATGTTCCTGTCAGATTTGTCTTTCCTGACATGCCCTGAACGAAAAAGATGAGAACTGATGAAAACATTACTTTAACAGTTTTTTCATGTTCCTAGGGTGGCTTGTGTGTCAGAATAAAGCTTTCTTTGCAAACTCATGTTCCTGTCAGATTTGTGTTTCCTGACATGTCCCTGAACAAAAAAGATGAGAACTGTAGAACATTACTTTAACACTCATTTTATGTTCCCAGGATGGCCTGTGTGTCAGAAAAAAGCTTTCTTTGCAAAACTCATTTTCCTGTCAGATTTGTGTTTCCTGACATGTCCCTGAAGAAAGATGAGAACTGATAAAACATTACTTTAACACTCATTTCATGTTCCTAGGGTGGCTTGAGTGTCAGAAAAAGCTTTCTTTGCAAAACTAATGTTCCTGTCAGATTTGTCTTTTCTGACATGGAAAAAAAGATAGAACTGTAGAAAACATTACTTTAACACTCATTTTAGTTCCTAGGATGGTTTGTGTAGAAAAAAGCTTTCTTTGCAAAACTCATTTTCCTGTCAGATTTGTGTTTCCTGACATGTCCCTGAAAGAAAAAGATGAGAACTGATAAAACATTACTTTAACACTCATTTCATGTTCCTAGGTGGCTTGAGTGTCAGAAAAAGCTTTCTTTAAAAAACTCATGTTCCTTTCAGATTTGTCTTTCCTGACATGGCCCTGAACGAAAAAGATGAGAACTGATGAAAACATTACTTTAACACTTTTTCATGTTCCTAGGGTGGCTTGTGTGTCAGAATAAAGCTTTCTTTGCAAAACTCATGTTCCTGTCAGTTTGTGTTTCCTGACATGTCCCTGAACGAAAAAGATGAGAACTGATGAAACATTACTTTAACAGTTATTTCATGTTCCTAGAATGCCATTGAGTGTCAGAATAAAGCTTTCTTTTTAAAACTCTTGTTCCTGTCAGATTTGTGTTTCCTGATATGCCCCTAAACAAAAAAGATGAGAACTGATGAAAACATTACTTTAACACTCATTTCATGTTCCTAGAAAGTATTGAGTGTCAGAATAAAGCTTTCTTTGCAAAACTCATGTTCCTGTCAGATTTGTCTTTCCTGACATGTCCCTGAACGAAAAAGATGAGAACTGATGAAAACATTACTTTAACAGTTTTTTCATGTTCCTAGGTGGCTTGTGTGTCAGAATAAAGCTTTCTTGCAAAAACTATTGTTCCTGTCAGATTTGTGTTTCCTGACATGTCCCTGAACGAAAAAGATGAGAACTGATGAAAACATTACTTTAACAGTTTTTCATGTTCCTAGAAAGGTATTGAGTGTCAGAATAAAGCTTTCTTTGCAAAACTCATGTTCCTGTCAGATTTGTGTTTCCTGATATGCCCCTAACGAAAAAGATGAGAACTGATGAAAACATTACTTTAACACTTTTTTCATGTTCCTAGGGTTGCTTGTGTGTCAGAATAAAGCTTTCTTTGCAAACTCATGTTCCTTTCAGATTTGTCTTTCCTGACATGGCCCTGAACGAAAAAGATGAGAACTGATGAAAACATTACTTTAACAGTTTTTTCATGTTCCTAGGTGGCTTGTGTGTCAGAATAAAGCTTTCTTTTTAAAACTATTGTTCCTGTCAGATTTGTGTTTCCTGACATGTCCCTGAACAAAAAGATGAGAACTGATGAAAACATTACTTTAACAGTTTTTTCATGTTCCTAGAAAGGTATGAGTGTCAGAATAAACTTTCTTTGCAAAACTCATGTTCCTGTCAGATTTGTCTTTCCTGACATGGCCCTAATCAAAAAGATGAGAACTGAGAAAACATTACTTTAACACTCATTTCATGTTCCTAGAATGGCCTGTGTGTAAGAAAAAGCTTTCTTTGCAAAACTCATGTTCCTGTCAGATTTGTGTTTCCTGACATGCCCTGAACGAAAAAGATGAGAACTGATGAAAACATTACTTTAACACTCATTTCATGTTCCTAGGATGGCTTGTGTGTCAGAATAAAGCTTTCTTTGCAAAACTCATGTTCCTGTCAGATTTGTGTTTCCTGACATGTCCCTGAACAAAAAAGAGAAACTGATGAAAACATTACTTTAACACTTATTTCATGTTCCTAGAATGGTATTGAGTGTCAGAATAAGCTTTCTTTGCAAAACTCATGTTCCTGTCAGATTTGTCTTTCCTGACATGGCCCTAATCAAAAAGATGAGAACTGTAGAAAACATTACTTTAACACTCATTTCATGTTCCTAGGGTGGCTTGAGTGTCAGAATAAAGCTTTCTTTAAAAACTCATGTTCCTGTCAGATTTGTCTTTCCTGACATGGCCCTGAACGAAAAAGATGAGAACTGATGAAAACATTACTTTAACACTTTTTTCATGTTCCTAGGGTGGCTTGTGTGTCAGAAAAAGCTTTCTTTGCAAAACTCATGTTCCTGTCAGATTTGTCTTTCCTGACATGGCCCTGAACGAAAAAGATGAGAACTGATGAAAACATTACTTTAACACTTTTTCATGTTCCTAGGTGGCTTGTGTGTCAGAATAAAGCTTTCTTTGCAAAACTCATGTTCCTGTCAGATTTGTGTTTCCTGACATGTCCCTGAACAAAAAAGATGAGAACTGAGAAAACATTACTTTAACATTATTTCATGTTCCTAGGGGGCTTGAGTGTCAGAATAAGCTTTCTTTGCAAAACTCATGTTCCTGTCAGATTTGTCTTTCCTGACATGGCCCTGAACAAAAAAGATGAGAACTGTAGAAAACATTACTTTAACACTCATTTTATGTTCCTAGGATGGCTTGTGTGTCAGAAAAAAGCTTTCTTTGCAAAACTCATGTTCCTGTCAGATTTGTGTTTCCTGACATGCCCCTGAACGAAAAGATGAGAACTGATGAAACATTACTTTAACACTCATTTCATGTTCCTAGGTGGCTTGTGTGTCAGAATAAAGCTTTCTTTCAAAACTCATGTTCCTGTCAGATTGGTCTTTCCTGACATGGAAAAAAAGATGAGAACTGTAGAAAACATTACTTTAACACTCATTTTATGTGTTAGGATGGCCTGTGTGTCAGAAAAAAGCTTTCTTTTGCAAACTCATGTTCCTGTCAGATTTGTGTTTCCTGACATGTCCCTGAAAAAAAAAGATGAGAACTGATGAAAACATTACTTTAACACTTATTTCATGTTCCTAGAATGGTATTGAGTGTCAGAATAAAGCTTTCTTGCAAAACTCATGTTCCTGTCAGATTTGTCTTTCCTGACATGGCCCTGAACGAAAAAGATGAGAACTGATGAAAACATTACTTTAACACTTTTTTCATGTTCCTAGGGTGGCTTGTGTGTCAGAAAAAAGCTTTCTTTCAAAACTCATGTTCCTGTCAGATTTGTGTTTCCTGACATGTCCCTGAACGAAAAAGATGAGAACTGATGAAAACATTACTTTAACAGTTTTTTCATGTTCCTAGAAAGTATTGAGTGTCAGAATAAAGCTTTCTTTGCAAAACTCATGTTCCTGTCAGATTTGTCTTTCCTGACATGGCCCTAACAAAAAAGATGAGAACTGTAGAAAACATTACTTTAACACTCATTTCATGTTCCTAGGGTGGCTTGTGTGTCAGAAAAAAGCTTTCTTTGCAAAACTCATGTTCCTGTCAGATTTGTGTTTCCTGACATGCCCCTGAACGAAAAAGATGAGAACTGATGAAAACATTACTTTAACACTCATTTCATGTTCCTAGGATGGCTTGTGTGTCAGAATAAAGCTTTCTTTGCAAAACTCATGTTCCTGTCAGATTTGTGTTTCCTGACATGTCCCTGAAAAAAAGATGAGAACTGATGAAAACATTACTTTAACATCATTTCATGTTCCTAGGTGGCTTGAGTGTCAGAATAAAGCTTTCTTTGCAAAACTCATGTTCCTGTCAGATTTGTCTTTCCTGACATGGAAAAAAAGATGAGAACTGATGAAAACATTACTTTAACACTCATTTTATGTTCCTAGGGTGGCCTTGTGTCAGAATAAAGCTTTCTTTGCAAAACTCATGTTCCTGTCAGATTTGTGTTTCCTGACATGTCCCTGAACGAAAAAGATGAGAACTGATGAAAACATTACTTTAACAGTCATTTCATGTTCCTAGGGTGGCTTGAGTGTCAGAAAAAGCTTTCTTTAAAAAACTCATGTTCCTGTCAGATTTGTCTTTCCTGACATGGCCCTGAACGAAAAAAGATGAGAACTGATGAAAACATTACTTTAACAGTTTTTTCATGTTCCTAGGGTGGCTTGTGTGTCAGAATAAAGCTTTCTTTGCAAAACTCATGTTCCTGTCAGATTTGTGTTTCCTGACATGTCCCTGAACGAAAAAGATGAGAACTGATGAAAACATTACTTTAACAGTTATTTCATGTTCCTAGAATGGCTTGAGTGTCAGAATAAAGCTTTCTTTTAAAACTCATGTTCCTGTCAGATTTGTGTTTCCTGACATGGCCCCTGAACAAAAAAGATGAGAACTGATGAAAACATTACTTTAACACTCATTTCATGTTCCTAGAATGGTATTGAGTGTCAGAATAAAGCTTTCTTTGCAAAACTCATGTTCCTGTCAGATTTGTGTTTCCTGACATGGCCCTGAACGAAAAAGATGAGAACTGATGAAAACATTACTTTAACAGTTTTTCATGTTCCTAGGGTGGCTTGTGTGTCAGAATAAAGCTTTCTTGCAAAACTCATGTTCCTGTCAGATTTGTGTTTCCTGACATGTCCCTGAACGAAAAAGATGAGAACTGATGAAAACATTACTTTAACAGTTTTTTCATGTTCCTAGAAAGGTATTGTGTGTCAGAATAAAGCTTTCTTTGCAAAACTCATGTTCCTGTCAGATTTGTGTTTCCTGACATGTCCCTGAAACGAAAAAGATGAGAACTGATGAAAACATTACTTTAACACGTTATTTCATGTTCCTAGAAGGGTATTGAGTCAGAATAAAGCTTTCTTTGCAAAACTCATGTTCCTGTCAGATTTGTCTTTCCTGACATCCCTGAACAAAAAAGATGAGAACTGTAGAAAACATTACTTTAACACTCATTTCATGTTCCTAGGTGGCTTGTGTGTCAGAATAAAGCTTTCTTTAAAAACTCATGTTCCTGTCAGATTTGTGTTTCCTGACATGCCCCTGAACGAAAAAGATGAGAACTGATGAAAACATTACTTTAACAGTTTTTTCATGTTCCTAGGGTGGCTTGTGTGTCAGAATAAAGCTTTCTTTGCAAAACTCATGTTCCTGTCAGATTTGTGTTTCCTGACATGTCCCTGAACGAAAAAGATGAGAACTGAAGAACATTACTTTAACAGTTATTTCATGTTCCTAGAAAGGCTTGAGTGTCAGAATAAAGCTTTCTTTGCAAAACTCATGTTCCTGTCAGATTTGTCTTTCCTGACATGGCCCTAACAAAAAGATGAGAACTGTAGAAACATTACTTTAACACTCATTTCATGTTCCTAGGATGGCTGTGTGTCAGAAAAAGCTTTCTTTGCAAAACTATGTTTCTGTCAGATTTGTGTTTCCTGACATGCCCCTGAACGAAAAAAATGAGAACTGAAGAACATTACTTTAACACTCATTTCATGTTCCTAGGGTGGCTTGTGTGTCAGAATAAGCTTTCTTTGCAAACTCATGTTCCTGTCAGATTTGTCTTTCCTGACATGGAAAAAAAGATGAGAACTGTAGAAAACATTACTTTAACACTCATTTTATGTTCCTAGGATGGCCTTTGTGTAAGAAAAAGCTTTCTTTGCAAAACTCATGTTCCTGTCAGATTTGTGTTTCCTGACATGTCCCTGAAAAAAAGATGAGAACTGATGAAAACATTACTTTAACACTTATTTCATGTTCCTAGAATGGTATTGAGTGTCAGAATAAAGCTTTCTTGCAAAACTCATGTTCCTGTCAGATTTGTGTTTCCTGACATGTCCCTGAAAAAAAAGATGAGAACTGATGAAAACATTACTTTAACACTCATTTCATGTTCCTAGGGTGGCTTGAGTGTCAGAAAAAGCTTTCTTTAAAAAACTCATGTTCCTGTCAGATTTGTCTTTCCTGACATGTCCCTGAAAGAAAAGATGAGAACTGATGAAAACATTACTTTAACACTTATTTCATGTTCCTAGAATGGTATTGAGTGTCAGAATAAAGCTTTCTTGCAAAACTCATGTTCCTGTCAGATTTGTCTTTCCTGACATGCCCTGAACGAAAAAGATGAGAACTGATGAAACATTACTTTAACAGTTTTTTCATGTTCCTAGGGTGGCTTGTGTGTCAGAATAAAGCTTTCTTTGCAAAACTCATGTTCCTGTCAGATTTGTGTTTCCTGACATGTCCCTGAACAAAAAGATGAGAACTGTAGAAAACATTACTTTAACACTCATTTTAGGTCCCTAGGATGGCCTGTGTGTAAGAAAAAAGCTTTCTTTGCAAAACTCATTTTCCTGTCAGATTTGTGTTTCCTGACATGTCCCTGAAAGAAAAGATGAGACTGATAACATTACTTTAACACTCATTTCATGTTCCTAGGGTGGCTTGAGTGTCAGAAAAAAGCTTTCTTTGCAAAACTAATGTTCCTGTCAGATTTGTCTTTCCTGACATGAAAAAAGATGAGAACTGAGAAAACATTACTTTAACACTCATTTTATGTTCCTAGGATGGCTTTGTGTCAGAAAAATTTCTTTGCAAAACTCATTTCCTGTCAGATTTGTTTTCCTGACATGTCCCTGAAAGAAAAAGATGAGAACTGATGAAAACATTACTTTAACACTCATTTCATGTTCCTAGGGTGGCTTGAGTGTCAGAAAAAAGCTTTCTTTAAAAAACTCATGTTCCTGTCAGATTTGTCTTTCCTGACATGGCCCTGAACGAAAAAGATGAGAACTGATGAAAACATTACTTTAACAGTTTTTTCATGTTCCTAGGGTGGCTTGTGTGTCAGAATAAAGCTTTCTTTGCAAAACTCATGTTCCTGTCAGATTTGTGTTCCTGACATGTCCCTGAACGAAAAAGATGAGAACTGATGAAAACATTACTTTAACAGTTATTTCATGTTCCTAGAATGCCATTGAGTGTCAGAATAAAGCTTTCTTTTTAAAACTCTGTTCCTGTCAGATTTGTGTTTCCTGACATGCCCTAAACAAAAAAGATGAGAACTGATGAAAACATTACTTTAACACTCATTTCATGTTCCTAGAAGGTATGAGTGTCAGAATAAAGCTTTCTTTGCAAAACTCATGTTCCTGTCAGATTTGTCTTTCCTGACATGGCCCTGAACGAAAAAGATGAGAACTGTGAAAACATTACTTTAACACTTTTTCATGTTCCTAGGATGGCTTGTGTGTCAGAAAAAAGCTTTCTTTTAAAACTCATGTTCCTGTCAGATTTGTGTTTCCTGACATGTCCCTGAACGAAAAAGATGAGAACTGATGAAAACATTACTTTAACAGTTTTTTCATGTTCCTAGAAAGTATAGTGTCAGAATAAAGCTTTCTTTGCAAAACTCATGTTCCTGTCAGATTTGTGTTTCCTGACATGTCCCTGAACGAAAAAGATGAGAACTGATAAAAACATTACTTTACAGTTTTTTCATGTTCCTAGGGTGGCTTGTGTGTCAGAATAAAGCTTTCTTTGCAAAACTCATGTTCCTTTCAGATTTGTCTTTCCTGACATGGCCCTGAACGAAAAAGATGAGAACTGATGAAAACATTACTTTAACAGTTTTTTCATGTTCCTAGGGTGGCTTGTGTGTCAGAATTAAGCTTTCTTTTTAAAACTATTGTTCCTGTCAGATTTGTGTTTCCTGACATGTCCCTGAACGAAAAGATGAGAACTGATGAAAACATTACTTTAACAGTTTTTTCATGTTCCTAGAAAGGTAATGAGTGTCAGAATAAAGCTTTCTTTGCAAAACTCATGTTCCTGTCAGATTTGTCTTTCCTGACATGGCCCAATCAAAAAAGATGAGAACTGTAGAAACATTACTTTAACACTCATTTCATGTTCCTAGAATGGCTGTGTGTAGAAAAAGCTTTCTTTGCAAAACTCATGTTCCTGTCAGATTTGTGTTTCCTGACATGCCCCTGAACGAAAAAGATGAGAACTGATGAAAACATTACTTTAACACTCATTTCATGTTCCTAGGATGGCTTGTGTCAGAATAAAGCTTTCTTTGCAAAACTCATGTTCCTGTCAGATTTGTGTTTCCTGACATGTCCCTGAACGAAAAAGATGAGAACTGATGAAAACATTACTTTAACAGTTTTTCATGTTCCTAGAAGGTATTGAGTGTCAGAATAAAGCTTTCTTTGCAAAACTCATGTTCCTGTCAGATTTGTCTTCCTGACATGGCCCTAACAAAAAAGATGAGAACTGAGAAAACATTACTTTAACACTCATTTCATGTTCCTAGGGTGGTTGTGTCAGAATAAAGCTTTCTTTAAAAACTCATGTTCCTGTCAGATTTGTCTTTCCTGACATGGCCCTGAACGAAAAAGATGAGAACTGATGAAAACATTACTTTAACAGTTTTTTCATGTTCCTAGGGTGGCTTGTGTGTCAGAATAAAGCTTTCTTTGCAAAACTCATGTTCCTGTCAGATTTGTCTTTCCTGACATGGAAAAAAAGATGAGAACTGTAGAAAACATTACTTTAACACTCATTTTAGTTCCTAGGATGGCCTGTGTGTCAGAAAAAAGCTTTCTTTTTAAAACTCATGTTCCTGTCAGATTTGTGTTTCCTGACATGTCCCTGAAAAAAAAGATGAGAACTGATGAAACATTACTTTAACTTATTTCATGTTCCTAGATGGTATTGTGTCAGAATAAAGCTTTCTTTGCAAAACTCATGTTCCTGTCAGATTTTTGTTTCCTGACATGCCCTGAAAAAAAAGATGAGAACTGATGAAAACATTACTTTAACACTCATTTCATGTTCCTAGGGTGGCTTGAGTGTCAGAAAAAAGCTTTCTTTAAAAAAACATGTTCCTGTCAGATTTGTCTTTCCTGACATGTCCCTGAAAGAAAAAGATGAGAACTGATGAAAACATTACTTTAACACTTATTTCATGTTCCTAGAATGGTATTGAGTGTCAGAATAAAGCTTTCTTGCAAAACTCATGTTCCTGTCAGATTTGTGTTTCCTGACATGTCCCTGAAAAAAAGATGAGAACTGATGAAAACATTACTTTAACACTCATTTCATGTTCCTAGGGTGGCTTGAGTGTCAGAATAAAGCTTTCTTTAAAAAACTCATGTTCCTGTCAGATTTGTCTTTCTGACATGGCCCTGAACGAAAAGATGAAACTGATGAAAACATTACTTTAACAGTTTTTTCATGTTCCTAGGGTGGCTTGAGTGTCAGAATAAAGCTTTCTTTAAAAAACTCATATTCCTGTCAGATTTGTGTTTCCTGACATGTCCCTGAACAAAAAAGATGAGAACTGTAGAAAACATTACTTTAACACTCATTTTATGTTCCGGATGGCCTGTGTGTAAGAAAAAGCTTTCTTTGCAAAACTCATTTTCCTGTCAGATTTGTGTTTCCTGACATGTCCCTGAAAGAAAAGATGAGAACTGATAAAACATTACTTTAACACTCATTTCATGTTCCTAAGGTGGCTTGAGTGTCAGAAAAAGCTTTCTTTGCAAAACTAATGTTCCTGTCAGATTTGTCTTTCCTGACATGAAAAAAGATAAGAACTGTAGAAAACATTACTTTAACACTCATTTAGATTCCAGGATGGCCTGTGTGTAAGAAAAAAGATTTCTTTGCAAAACTCATTTTCCTGTCAGATTTGTGTTTCCTGACATGTCCCTGAAAGAAAAAGATGAGAACTGATAAAACATTACTTTAACACTCATTTCATGTTCCTAAGGTGGCTTGGTGTCAGAAAAAAGCTTTCTTTAAACTCACTCATGTTCCTTTCAGATTTGTCTTTCCTGACATGGCCCTGAACGAAAAGATGAGAACTGATGAAAACATTACTTTAACAGTTTTTTCATGTTCCTAGGGTAGCTTGTGTGTCAGAATAAAGCTTTCTTTTTAAACTCTTGTTCCTGTCAGATTTGTGTTTCCTGACATGTCCCTGAACAAAAAGATGAGAACTGATGAAAACATTACTTTAACACTCATTTCATGTTCCTAGAGAGGTATTGAGTGTCAGAATAAAGCTTTCTTTGCAAAACTCATGTTCCTGTCAGATTTGTCTTTCCTGACATGGCCCTGAACGAAAAAGATGAGAACTGATGAAAACATTACTTTAACAGTTTTTTTCATGTTCCTAGGGTGGCTTGTGTGTCAGAAAAAAGCTTTCTTTGCAAACTATTGTTCCTGTCAGATTTGTGTTTCCTGACATGTCCCTGAACGAAAAAGATGAGAACTGATGAAAACATTACTTTAACACTCATTTCATGTTCCTAAAGGTATTGAGTGTCAGAATAAAGCTTTCTTTGCAAAACTCATGTTCCTGTCAGATTTGTCTTTCCTGACATGGCCCTAACAAAAAAGATGAGAACTGAAAAACATTACTTTAACACTCATTTCATGTTCCTAGGTGGCTTGAGTGTCAGAATAAGCTTTCTTTAAAAACTCATGTTCCTGTCAGATTTGTGTTTCCTGACATGGCCCTGAACGAAAAAGATGAGAACTGATGAAAACATTACTTTAACAGTTTTCATGTTCCTAGGTGGCTTGTGTGTCAGAATAAAGCTTTCTTTGCAAACTCATGTTCCTGTCAGATTTGTGTTTCCTGACATGGCCCTGAACGAAAAGATGAGAACTGATGAAAACATTACTTTAACAGTTATTTCATGTTCCTAGAATGCATTGAGTGTCAGAATAAAGCTTTCTTTTTAAAACTCTTGTTCCTGTCAGATTTGTGTTTCTTGACATGCCCTAAACAAAAAGATGAGAACTGATGAAAACATTACTTTAACACTCATTTCATGTTCCTAGAAAGGTATTGATGTCAGAATAATCTTTCTTTTTGCAAAACTCATGTTCCTGTCAGATTTGTCTTTCCTGACATGGCCCTGAAGAAAAAGATGAGAACTTATGAAAACATTACTTTAACACTCATTTCATGTTCCTAGAAAGGTATGAGTGTCAGAATAATCTTTCTTTGCAAAACTCATGTTCCTGTCAGATTTGTCTTTCCTGACATGGCCAATCAAAAAGATGAGAACTGTAGAAAACATTACTTTAACACTCATTTCATGTTCCTGGGATGGCCTGTGTGTAAGAAAAAAGCTTTCTTTGCAAAACTCATGTTCCTGTCAGATTTGTGTTTCCTGACATGTCCCTGAACGAAAAATATGAGAACTGATGAAAACATTACTTTAACA
>JAOTQM010000756.1:0-60253 GCA_026939265.1 Oreonectes daqikongensis
CCAGAAAACACAAAACTGACAGGAACATGAGTTCATCAATAAAGCTGTTTTCTGAAACACAAGCTATCCAGGAACATGAAATGAGTGTTAAAGTCATGTTTGCAACAGTTCTGAGTTATATGATCAGAGCCATGCCAGAAAACACAAACTGACAGGAACATGATTTCATCAATAAAAGCTGTTTTGAAACACAAGCTATCCCAGGAACATGAAATGAGTGTTAAAGTCATGTTTGCAACAGTTCTGAGTTAATATGATCAGAGCCATCCCAGAAAACACAAACTGACAGGAACATGAGTTTTTTAATAAAAGCTGTTTTCTGAAACAAAGCTATCCCAGGAACATGAAATGAGTGTTAAAGTCATGTTGCAACAGTTCTGAGTTATTATGATCAGAGCCATGCCAGAAAACAAAACTGACAGGAACATGAGTTTTTCAAAAAAGCTGTTTTCTGAAACAAAAGCTATCCAGGAACTGAAATGAGTGTTAAAGTCATGTTTGCAACAGTTCTGAGTTAATATGATCAGAGCCATGCCAGAAAACACAAAACTGACAGGAACATGAGTTCATCAATAAAGCTGTTTTCTGAAACACAAGCTATCCCAGGAACATGAAATGAGTGTTAAAGTCATGTTTGCAACAGTTCTGAGTTAATATGATCAGAGCCATGCCAGAAAACACAAAACTGACAGGAACATGAGTTTTAATAAAGCTGTTTTCTGAAACAAAAGCTATCCCAGGAACTGAAATGAGTGTTAAAGTCATGTTTGCAACAGTTCTGAGTTATTATGATCAGAGCCATGCCAGAAAACACAAAACTGACAGGAACATGAGTTCATCAATAAAAGCTGTTTTCTGAAACACAAGCTATTCCAGGAACATGAAATGAGTGTTAAAGTCATGTTTGCAACAGTTTTGAGTTAATATGATCAGAGCCATGCCAGAAACACAAAACTGACAGGAACATGAGTTCATCAATAAAAGCTGTTTTCTGAAACACAAGCTATTCCAGGACATGAAATGAGTTTAAAGTCATGTTTGCAACAGTTCTGAGTTAATATGATCAGAGCCATGCCAGAAAACACAAACTGACAGGAACATGAGTTTTTAATAAAAGCTGTTTTCTGAAACACAAGCTATTCCAGGAACATGAAATGAGTGTTAAAGTCATGTTTGCAACAGTTCTGAGTTAATATGATCAGAGCCATGCCAGAAAACACAAAACTGACAGGAACATGAGTTTATCAATAAAAGCTGTTTTCTGAAACAGCTATCCCAGGAAGCTGAAATGAGTGTTAAAGTCATGTTTGCAACAGTTCTGAGTTAATATGATCAGAGCCATGCCAAAAACACAAAACTGACAGGAACATGAGTTTATCAATAAAAGCTGTTTTCTGAAACAAAGCTATCCCAGGAACATGAAATGAGTGTTAAAGTCATGTTTGCAACAGTTCTGAGTTATATGATCAGAGCCATCCAGAAAACACAAAACTGACAGGAACATGAGTTTATCAATAAAAGCTGTTTTCTGAAAAAAGCTATCCCAGGAACATGAAATGAGTGTTAAAGTCATGTTTGCAACAGTTCTGAGTTAATATGATCAGAGCCATGCCAGAAAACACAAAACTGACAGGAACATGAGTTCATCAATAAAAGCTGTTTTCTGAAAACAAGCTATTCCAGGAACATGAAATGAGTGTTAAAGTCATGTTTGCAACAGTTCTGAGTTAATATGATCAGAGCCATCCCAGAAAACACAAAAACTGACAGGAACATGAGTTTTTCAATAAAAGCTGTTTTCTGAAACACAAGCTATCCCAGGAACATGAAATGAGTGTTAAAGTCATGTTTGCAACAGTTCTGAGTTATTATGATCAGAGCCATGCCAGAAAACACAAAACTGACAGGAACATGAGTTCATCAATAAAAGCTGTTTTCTGAAACACAAGCTATCCAGGAACTGAAATGAGTGTTAAAGTCATGTTGCAACAGTTCTGAGTTAATATGATCAGAGCCATCCAGAAAACACAAAACTGACAGGAACATGAGTTTTTCAATAAAAGCTGTTTTCTGAAACAAAAGCTATCCCAGGAACATGAAATGAGTGTTAAAGTCATGTTTGCAACAGTTCTGAGTTATTATGATCAGAGCCATGCCAGAAAACACAAACTGACAGGAACATGAGTTCATCAATAAAAGCTGTTTTCTGAAACACAAGCTATTCCAGGAAATGAAATGAGTGTTAAAGTCATGTTTGCAACAGTTCTGAGTTAATATGATCAGAGCCATGCCAGAAAACACAAAACTGACAGGAACATGAGTTTCATCAATAAAAGCTGTTTTCTGAAACACAAGCTATTCCAGGAACATGAAATGAGTGTTAAAGTCATGTTTGCAACAGTTCTGAGTTATTATGATCAGAGCCATCCCAGAAAACACAAAACTGACAGGAACATGAGTTTTTCAATAAAGCTGTTTTCTGAAACACAAGCTATCCCAGGAACATGAAATGAGTGTTAAGTCATGTTTGCAACAGTTCTGAGTTAATATGATCAGAGCCATCCCAGAAAACAAAAACTGACAGGAACATGAGTTTTTCAATAAAAGCTGTTTTCTGAAACAAAAGCTATCCCAGGAACATGAAATGAGTGTTAAAGTCATGTTTGCAACAGTTCTGAGTTATTATGATCAGAGCCATGCCAGAAAAAACAAAGTGACAGGAACATGAGTTCATCAATAAAAGCTGTTTTCTGAAACACAAGCTATTCCAGGAACATGAAATGAGTGTTAAAGTCATGTTTGCAACAGTTCTGAGTTAATATGATCAGAGCCATGCCAGAAACACAAAACTGACAGGAACATGAGTTCATCAATAAAAGCTGTTTTCTGAAACACAAGCTATTCCAGGAACATGAAATGAGTGTTAAAGTCATGTTTGCAACAGTTCTGAGTTAATATGATCAGAGCCATCCAGAAAACACAAAACTGACAGGAACATGAGTTTTTCAATAAAAGCTGTTTTCTGAAACAAAAGCTATCCCAGGAACATGAAATGATGTTAAAGTCATGTTTGCAACAGTTTTGAGTTAATATGATCAGAGCCATGCCAGAAAACACAAAACTGACAGGAAAACATGAGTTCATCAATAAAAGCTGTTTTCTGAAACACAAGCTATTCCAGGAACTGAAATGAGTGTTAAAGTCATGTTTGCAACAGTTCTGAGTAATTATGATCAGAGCCATGCCAGAAAACACAAAAATGACAGGAACATGAGTTCATCAATAAAAGCTGTTTTCTGAAACACAAGCTATTCCAGGAACATGAAATGAGTGTTAAAGTCATGTTTGCAACAGTTCTGAGTTAATTGATCAGAGCCATCCCAGAAACACAAAACTGACAGGAACATGAGTTCATCAATAAAAGCTGTTTTCTGAAACACAAGCTATTCCAGGAACATGAAATGAGTGTTAAAGTCATGTTTGCAACAGTTCTGAGTTAATATGATCAGAGCCATCCCAGAAACAACAAAACTGACAGGAACATGAGTTTTTCAATAAAAGCTGTTTTCTGAAACAAAGCTATCCCAGGAAGCTGAAATGAGTGTTAAAGTCATGTTTGCAACAGTTTTGAGTTATATGATCAGAGCCATGCCAGAAAACACAAAACTGACAGGAACATGAGTTCATCAATAAAGCTGTTTTCTGAACACAAGCTATTCCAGGAACATGAAATGAGTGTTAAAGTCATGTTTGCAACAGTTCTGAGTTAATATGATCAGAGCCATCCCAGAAAACACAACTGACAGGAACATGAGTTTTTAATAAAGCTGTTTTCTGAAACAAAGCTATCCCAGGAACTGAAATGAGTGTTAAAGTCATGTTTGCAACAGTTCTGAGTTAATATGATCAGAGCCATGCCAGAAAACACAAAACTGACAGGAACATGAGTTTCATCAATAAAGCTGTTTTCTGAAACACAAGCTTCCAGGAACATGAAATGAGTTTAAAGTCATGTTTGCAACAGTTCTGAGTTATTATGATCAGAGCCATCCCAGAAAACACAAAACTGACAGGAACATGAGTTTTTCAATAAAAGCTGTTTTCTGAAACAAAGCTATCCCAGGAACTGAAATGAGTGTTAAAGTCATGTTTGCAACAGTTTGAGTTAATATGATCAGAGCCATGCCAGAAAACACAAAACTGACAGGAACATGAGTTCATCAATAAAAGCTGTTTTCTGAAACACAAGCTATTCCAGGAACATGAAATGAGTGTTAAAGTCATGTTTGCAACAGTTCTGAGTTAATATGATCAGAGCCATCCAGAAAACAAAAACTGACAGGAACATGAGTTCATCAATAAAGCTGTTTTCTCTGAACACAAGCTATCCAGGAACTGAAATGAGTGTTAAAGTCATGTTTGCAACAGTTCTGAGTTATATGATCAGAGCCATGCCAGAAAACACAAAACTGACAGGAACATGAGTCATCAATAAAAGCTGTTTTCTGAAACACAAGCTATTCCAGGAACATGAAATGAGTGTTAAAGTCATGTTTGCAACAGTTCTGAGTTATATTATGAGAGCCATGCCAGAAAACACAAAACTGACAGGAACATGAGTTTATCAATAAAAGCTGTTTTCTGAAACACAAGCTATTCCAGGACATGAAATGAGTGTTAAAGTCATGTTTGCAACAGTTCTGAGTTAATATGATCAGAGCCATGCCAGAAAACACAAAACTGACAGGAACATGAGTTCATCAATAAAAGCTGTTTTCTGAAACACAAGCTATTCCAGAACATGAAATGAGTGTTAAAGTCATGTTTGCAACAGTTCTGAGTTAATATGATCAGAGCCATGCCCAGAAAACACAAAACTGACAGGAACATGAGTTTTTCAATAAAGCTGTTTTCTGAAACACAAGCTATCCCAGGAACATGAAATGAGTGTTAAAGTCATGTTTGCAACAGTTCTGAGTTAATATGATCAGAGCCATCCCAGAAAACACAAAACTGACAGGAACATGAGTTCATCAATAAAGCTGTTTTCTGAAACACAAGCTATTCCAGGAACATGAAATGAGTGTTAAAGTCATGTTTGCAACAGTTCTGAGTAATATGATCAGAGCCATGCCAGAAAACAAAAACTGACAGGAACATGAGTTTTTTAATAAAAGCTGTTTTCTAAAACAAAAGCTATCCCAGGAAGATGAAATGAGTGTTAACGTCATGTTTGCAACAGTTCTGAGTTAATATGATCAGAGCCATCCCAGAAAACACAAAACTGACAGGAACATGAGTTCATCAATAAAAGCTGTTTTCTGAAACACAAGCTATTCCAGGAACATGAAATGAGTGTTAAAGTCATGTTTGCAACAGTTCTGAGTAATTATGATCAGAGCCATGCCAGAAAACAAAAAAGTGACAGGAACATGAGTTTTTTAATAAAAGCTGTTTTCTGAAACAAAAGCTATCCCAGGAAGCTGAAATGAGTGTTAAAAGTCATGTTTGCAACAGTTCTGAGTTAATTATGATCAGAGCCATGCCAGAAAACACAAAACTGAGAGGAACATGAGTTTATCAATAAAAGCTGTTTGAAACACAAGCTATCCCAGGAACATGAAATGAGTGTTAAAGTCATGTTTGCAACAGTTCTGAGTTAATATGATCAGAGCCATCCCAGAAAACACAAAACTGACAGGAACATGAGTTTTTAATAAAAGCTGTTTTCTGAAACAAAGCTATCCAGGAACATGAAATGAGTGTTAAAGTCATGTTTGCAACAGTTCTGAGTTAATATGATCAGAGCCATGCCAGAAAACAAAACTGACAGGAACATGAGTTTTTCAAAAAAGCTGTTTTCTGAAACAAAGCTATCCCAGGAAGCTGAAATGAGTGTTAAAGTCATGTTTGCAACAGTTCTGAGTTAATATGATCAGAGCCATGCCAGAAAACACAAAACTGACAGGAACATGAGTTCATCAATAAAAGCTGTTTTCTGAAACACAAGCTATCCCAGGAACATGAAATGAGTGTTAAAGTCATGTTTGCAACAGTTCTGAGTTATTATGATCAGAGCCATGCCAGAAAACACAAAACTGACAGGAACATGAGTTTTTCAATAAAAGCTGTTTTCTGAAACAAAGCTATCCCAGGAACTGAAATGAGTGTTAAAGTCATGTTTGCAACAGTTTTGAGTTAATATGATCAGAGCCATGCCAGAAAACACAAAACTGACAGGAACATGAGTTCATCAATAAAGCTGTTTTCTGAAACACAAGCTATTCCAGGAACATGAAATGAGTGTTAAAGTCATGTTTGCAACAGTTCTGAGTTAATATGATCAGAGCCATCCCAGAAAACACAAAACTGACAGGAACATGAGTTTTTCAATAAAGCTGTTTTCTGAAACACAAGCTATTCCAGGAACATGAAATGAGTGTTAAAGTCATGTTTGCAACAGTTCTGAGTTAATATGATCAGAGCCATGCCAGAAAACACAAAACTGACAGGAACATGAGTTTATCAATAAAGCTGTTTTCTGAAACAAGCTATCCCAGGAAGCTGAAATGAGTGTTAAAGTCATGTTTGCAACAGTTCTGAGTTAATATGATCAGAGCCATGCCAGAAAACACAAAACTGACAGGAACATGAGTTTATCAATAAAAGCTATTTTCTGAAACAAAAGCCATCCCAGGAACATGAAATGAGTGTTAAACTCATGTTTACAACAGTTCTGAGTTAATATGATCAGAGCCATCCCAGAAAACACAAAACTGAGAGGAACATGAGTTTTTTAATATAAGCTGTTTTCCAAAACAAAAGCTATCCCAGGAACGTGAAATGAGTGTTAAAGTCATGTTTGCAACAGTTCTGAGTTAATATGATCAGAGCCATCTCAAAAAACACAAAACTGACAGGAACATGAGTTTTTGAAAAAAAGCTGTTTTCTGAAACACAAGCCATCCCAGGAACATGAAATGACTGTTAAAGTCATGTTTACGTGCAACTCAGTTCTGAGTTATTATGATCAGAGTCATGCCAGAAAACACAACGCTGACAGGAACATGAGTTCATCAATAAAAGCTGTTTTCTGAAACAAAAGCTATCCCAGGAAGCTGAAATGAGTGTTAAAGTCATTTTTGCAACAGTTCTGAGTTAATATGATCAGAGCCATCCCAGAAAACACAAAACTGTCAGGAACATGAGTTTTTTAATAAAAGCTGTTTTCTGAAACAAAAGCTATTCCAGGAACATGAAATGAGTGTTAAAGTCATGTTTGCAACAGTTCTGAGTTAATATGATCAGAGCCATCCCAGAAACACAAAACTGACAGGAACATGAGTTTTTCAATAAAAGCTGTTTTCTGAAACAAAAGCTATCCCAGGAACTGAAATGAGTGTTAAAGTCATGTTTGCAACAGTTCTGAGTTAATATGATCAGAGCCATGCCAGAAAACACAAAACTGACAGGAACATGAGTTCATCAATAAAAGCTGTTTTCTGAAACACAAGCTATCCCAGGAACATGAAATGAGTGTTAAAGTCATGTTTGCAACAGTTCTGAGTTATTATGATCAGAGCCATGCCAGAAAACACAAACTGACAGGAACATGAGTTTTTCAATAAAAGCTGTTTTCTGAAACAAAAGCTATCCCAGGAAGCTGAAATGAGTGTTAAAGTCATGTTTGCAACAGTTTTGAGTTATTATGATCAGAGCCATGCCAGAAAACACAAAACTGACAGGAACATGAGTTCATCAATAAAAGCTGTTTTCTGAAACACAAGCTTTCCAGGAACATGAAATGAGTGTTAAAGTCATGTTTGCAACAGTTCTGAGTTAATATGATCAGAGCCATGCCAGAAAACACAAAACTGACAGGAACATGAGTTTTTTAATAAAAGCTGTTTTCTGAAACACAAGCTATCCCAGGAACTGAAATGAGTGTTAAAGTCATGTTTGCAACAGTTTTGAGTTAATATGATCAGAGCCATGCCAGAAAACAAAACTGACAGGAACATGAGTTTTTCAATAAAAGCTGTTTTCTGAAACACAAGCTATCCCAGGAAGCTGAAATGAGTGTTAAAGTCATGTTTGCAACAGTTTTGAGTTAATATGATCAGAGCCATCCAGAAAACACAAACTGACAGGAACATGAGTTCATCAATAAAGCTGTTTTCTGAAACACAAGCTATCCCAGGAACATGAATGAGTGTTAAAGTCATGTTTGCAACAGTTCTGAGTTAATATGATCAGAGCCATCCCAGAAAACACAAAACTGACAGGAACATGAGTTTTTCAATAAAAGCTGTTTTCTGAAACAAAGCTATCCAGGAACTGAAATGAGTGTTAAAGTCATGTTTGCAACAGTTCTGAGTTAATATGATCAGAGCCATCCCAGAAAACACAAAACTGACAGGAACATGAGTTCATCAATAAAGCTGTTTTCTGAAAACAAGCTATCCCAGGAACTGAAATGAGTGTTAAAGTCATGTTTGCAACAGTTCTGAGTTAAATGATCAGAGCCATGCCAGAAACACAAAACTGACAGGAACATGAGTTTATCAATAAAAGCTGTTTTGAAACACAAGCTATCCCAGGAACATGAAATGAGTGTTAAAGTCATGTTTGCAACAGTTCTGAGTTAATATGATCAGAGCCATCCCAGAACACAAAACTGACAGGAACATGAGTTTTTCAATAAAAGCTGTTTTCTGAAACACAAGCTATCCCAGGAACATGAAATGAGTGTTAAAGTCATGTTTGCAACAGTTTTGAGTTAATATGATCAGAGCCATGCCAGAAAACACAAAACTGACAGGAACATGAGTTCATCAATAAAAGCTGTTTTCTGAAACACAAGCTTCCCAGGAACATGAAATGAGTGTTAAAGTCATGTTTGCAACAGTTCTGAGTTAATATGATCAGAGCCATCCCAGAAAACACAAAACTGACAGGAACATGAGTTTTTCAATAAAAGCTGTTTTCTGAAACACAAGCTATCCCAGGAACTGAAATGAGTGTTAAAGTCATGTTTGCAACAGTTCTGAGTTAATATGATCAGAGCCATGCCAGAAAACACAAAACTGACAGGAACATGAGTTCATCAATAAAAGCTGTTTCTGAAACACAAGCTTCCCAGGAACATGAAATGAGTGTTAAAGTCATGTTTGCAACAGTTCTGAGTTATTATGATCAGAGCCATCCAGAAAACACAAAACTGACAGGAACATGAGTTTTCAATAAAAGCTGTTTTCTGAAACACAAGCTATCCCAGGAACATGAAATGAGTGTTAAAGTCATGTTTGCAACAGTTCTGAGTTATTATGATCAGAGCCATCCCAGAAAACACAAAACTGACAGGAACATGAGTTTATCAATAAAAGCTGTTTTCTGAAACACAAGCTATTCCAGGAACATGAAATGAGTGTTAAAGTCATGTTTGCAACAGTTCTGAGTTAATATGATCAGAGCCATCCCAGAAAACACAAACTGACAGGAACATGAGTTTTTAATAAAAGCTGTTTTCTGAAACACAAGCTATCCAGGAACATGAAATGAGTGTTAAAGTCATGTTTGCAAACAGTTCTGAGTTATTATGATCAGAGCCATGCCAGAAAACACAAAACTGACAGGAACATGAGTTCATCAATAAAAGCTGTTTTCTGAAACACAAGCTATTCCAGGAACATGAAATGAGTGTTAAAGTCATGTTTGCAACAGTTCTGAGTTAATTATGATCAGAGCCATCCCAGAAAACACAAAACTGACAGGAACATGAGTTTATCAATAAAGCTGTTTTCTGAAACACAAGCTATTCCAGGAACATGAAATGAGTGTTAAAGTCATGTTTGCAACAGTTCTGAGTTATATGATCAGAGCCATGCCAGAAACACAAAACTGACAGGAACATGAGTTCATCAATAAAAGCTGTTTTCTGAAACACAAGCTATTCCAGGAACATGAAATGAGTGTTAAAGTCATGTTTGCAACAGTTCTGAGTTAATATGATCAGAGCCATCCAGAAACACAAAACTGACAGGAACATGAGTTTTTCAATAAAAGCTGTTTTCTGAAACACAAGCTATCCAGGAACATGAAATGAGTGTTAAAGTCATGTTTGCAACAGTTCTGAGTTAATATGATCAGAGCCATCCCAGAAAACACAAACTGACAGGAACATGAGTTTCATCAATAAAGCTGTTTTCTGAAACAAAAGCTATCCAGGAACATGAAATGAGTGTTAAAGTCATGTTTGCAACAGTTCTGAGTAATATGATCAGAGCCATGCCAGAAAACACAAAACTGACAGGAACATGAGTTTATCAATAAAGCTGTTTTGAAACACAAGCTATCCCAGGAACATGAAATGAGTGTTAAAGTCATGTTTGCAACAGTTCTGAGTTAATATGATCAGAGCCATCCCAGAAAACACAAAACTGACAGGAACATGAGTTTTTCAATAAAAGCTGTTTTCTGAAACAAAGCTATCCCAGGAAGCTGAAATGAGTGTTAAAGTCATGTTTGCAACAGTTTTGAGTTAATATGATCAGAGCCATGCCAGAAAACACAAAACTGACAGGAACATGAGTTCATCAATAAAAGCTGTTTTCTGAAACACAAGCTTTCCAGGAACATGAAATGAGTGTTAAAGTCATGTTTGCAACAGTTCTGAGTTATTATGATCAGAGCCATCCCAGAAACACAAAACTGACAGGAACATGAGTTTTTAATAAAAGCTGTTTTCTGAAACAAAGCTATCCCAGGAACTGAAATGAGTGTTAAAGTCATGTTTGCAACAGTTCTGAGTTAATATGATCAGAGCCATGCCAGAAAACACAAAACTGACAGGAACATGAGTTTTTCAATAAAGCTGTTTTCTGAAACACAAGCTATCCCAGGAACATGAAATGAGTGTTAAAGTCATGTTTGCAACAGTTCTGAGTTATTATGATCAGAGCCATCCCAGAAAACACAAAACTGACAGGAACATGAGTTTTTCAATAAAAGCTGTTTTCTGAAACACAAGCTATCCAGGAACTGAAATGAGTGTTAAAGTCATGTTTGCAACAGTTCTGAGTTATTATGATCAGAGCCATCCCAGAAAACAAAAACTGACAGGAACATGAGTTCATCAATAAAAGCTGTTTTCTGAAACACAAAGCTATTCCAGGAACATGAAATGAGTGTTAAAGTCATGTTTGCAACAGTTCTGAGTTAATATGATCAGAGCCATCCCAGAAAACACAAACTGACAGGAACATGAGTTTTTCAATAAAAGCTGTTTTCTGAAACACAAGCTATCCAGGAACTGAAATGAGTGTTAAAGTCATGTTTGCAACAGTTCTGAGTTAATATGATCAGAGCCATCCCAAAACACAAAACTGACAGGAACATGAGTTCATCAATAAAAGCTGTTTTCTGAAACACAAGCTTTTCCAGGAACATGAAATGAGTGCTAAAGTCATGTTTGCAACAGTTCTGGTTTGTTATGATCAGAGCCATGCCAGAAAACACAAAACTGACAGGAACATGAGTTTATCAATGAAAGCTGTTTTCTGAAACACAAGCTATTCCAGGAACATGAAATGAGTGTTAAAGTCATGTTTGCAACAGTTCTGGTTTGTTATGATCAGAGCCATGCCAGAAAACACAAAACTGACAGGAACATGAGTTTATCAATGAAAGCTGTTTTCTGAAACACAAGCTATTCCAGGAACATGAAATGAGTGTTAAAGTCATGTTTGCAACAGTTCTGAGTTAATATGATCAGAGCCATCCCAGAAAACACAAAACTGACAGGAACATGAGTTTTTTAATAAAAGCTGTTTTCTGAAACAAAAGCTATCCCAGGAAGATGAAATGAGTGTTAACGTCATGTTTGCAACAGTTCTGAGTTAATATGATCAGAGCCATCCCAGAAAACACAAAACTGACAGAAACATGAGTTCATCAATAAAAGCTGTTTTCTGAAACACAAGCTATTCCAGGAACATGAAATGAGTGTTAAAGTCATGTTTGCAACAGTTCTGAGTTATGATCAGAGCCATGCCAGAAAACAAAAACTGACAGGAACATGAGTTTTTCAATAAAAGCTGTTTTCTGAAACAAAGCTATCCCAGGAACATGAAATGAGTGTTAAAGTCATGTTTGCAACAGTTCTGAGTTAATTATGATCAGAGCCATGCCAGAAACACAAAACTGACAGGAACATGAGTTCATCAATAAAAGCTGTTTTCTGAAACACAAGCTATTCCAGGAACATGAAATGAGTGTTAAAGTCATGTTTGCAACAGTTCTGAGTAATTATGATCAGAGCCATGCCAGAAAACACAAAACTGACAGGAACATGAGTTTTTCAATAAAGCTGTTTTCTGAAACAAAGCTATCCCAGGAACTGAAATGAGTGTTAAAGTCATGTTTGCAACAGTTCTGAGTTAATATGATCAGAGCCATGCCAGAAAACACAAAACTGACAGGAACATGAGTTTATCAATAAAAGCTGTTTTGAAACACAAGCTATCCCAGGAACATGAAATGAGTGTTAAAGTCATGTTTGCAACAGTTCTGAGTTAATATGATCAGAGCCATCCCAGAAAACACAAAACTGACAGGAACATGAGTTTTCAATAAAAGCTGTTTTCTGAAACAAAAGCTATCCAGGAACATGAAATGAGTGTTAAAGTCATGTTTGCAACAGTTCTGAGTTATTGATCAGAGCCATGCCAGAAAAACAAAAACTGACAGGAACATGAGTTTTTCAAAAAAGCTGTTTTCTGAAACAAAGCTATCCAGGAACTGAAATGAGTGTTAAAGTCATGTTTGCAACAGTTCTGAGTTAATATGATCAGAGCCATGCCAGAAAACACAAAACTGACAGGAACATGAGTTCATCAATAAAAGCTGTTTTCTGAAACACAAGCTATCCCAGGAACATGAAATGAGTGTTAAAGTCATGTTTGCAACAGTTCTGAGTTATTATGATCAGAGCCATGCCAGAAAACACAAAACTGACAGGAACATGAGTTTTTAATAAAAGCTGTTTTCTGAAACACAAGCTATCCAGGAAGCTGAAATGAGTGTTAAAGTCATGTTTGCAACAGTTTTGAGTTAATATGATCAGAGCCATGCCAGAAAACACAAAACTGACAGGAACATGAGTTCATCAATAAAAGCTGTTTTCTGAAACACAAGCTATTCCAGGAACATGAAATGAGTGTTAAAGTCATGTTTGCAACAGTTCTGAGTTAATATGATCAGAGCCATCCCAGAAAACACAAAACTGACAGGAACATGAGTTTTTCAATAAAAGCTGTTTTCTGAAACACAAGCTATTCCAGGAACATGAAATGAGTGTTAAAGTCATTTTTGCAACAGTTCTGAGTTAATATGATCAGAGCCATGCCAGAAAACACAAAACTGACAGGAACATGAGTTTATCAATAAAAGCTGTTTTCTGAAAAAAGCTATCCCAGGAACTGAATGAGTGTTAAAGTCATGTTTGCAACAGTTCTGAGTTAATATGATCAGAGCCATGCCAGAAACAAAACTGACAGGAACATGAGTTCATCAATAAAAGCTGTTTTCTGAAACACAAGCTATCCCAGGAACATGAAATGAGTGTTAAAGTCATGTTTGCAACAGTTCTGAGTTAATATGATCAGAGCCATCCCAGAAAACACAAAACTGACAGGAACATGAGTTTTTCAAAAAAGCTGTTTTCTGAAACACAAGCTATCCCAGGAACATGAAATGAGTGTTAAAGTCATGTTTGCAACAGTTCTGAGTTATTATGATCAGAGCCATGCCAGAAAACACAAAACTGACAGGAACATGAGTTTCATCAATAAAAGCTGTTTTTCTGAAACAAAGCTATCCCAGGAACTGAAATGAGTGTTAAAGTCATGTTTGCAACAGTTCTGAGTTAATGATCAGAGCCATCCCAGAAAACACAAAACTGACAGGAACATGAGTTTTCAATAAAGCTGTTTTCTGAAACAAAGCTATTCCAGGAACATGAAATGAGTGTTAAAGTCATGTTTGCAACAGTTCTGAGTTAATATGATCAGAGCCATCCCAGAAAACACAAAACTGACAGGAACATGAGTTTTTCAATAAAAGCTGTTTTCTGAAACAAAAGCTATCCCAGGAACTGAAATGAGTGTTAAAGTCATGTTTGCAACAGTTCTGAGTTAATATGATCAGAGCCATGCCAGAAAACACAAAACTGACAGGAACATGAGTTCATCAATAAAGCTGTTTTCTGAAACACAAGCTATCCCAGGAACATGAAATGAGTGTTAAGTCATGTTTGCAACAGTTCTGAGTTAATATGATCAGAGCCATGCCAGAAAACACAAAACTGACAGGAACATGAGTTTTTCAATAAAAGCTGTTTTCTGAAACAAAAGCTATCCCAGGAACATGAAATGAGTGTTAAAGTCATTTTGCAACAGTTTTGAGTTATTATGATCAGAGCCATGCCAGAAAACACAAAACTGACAGGAACATGAGTTCATCAATAAAAGCTGTTTTCTGAAACACAAGCTATTCCAGGAACATGAAATGAGTGTTAAAGTCATGTTTGCAACAGTTCTGAGTTAATATGATCAGAGCCATGCCAGAAAACACAAAACTGACAGGAACATGAGTTTTTCAATAAAAGCTGTTTTCTGAAACACAAGCTATCCCAGGAACTGAAATGAGTGTTAAAGTCATGTTTGCAACAGTTCTGAGTTAATATGATCAGAGCCATGCCAGAAAAACAAAATGACAGGAACATGAGTTTTTCATAAAAGCTGTTTTCTGAAACACAAGCTATCCAGGAACTGAAATGAGTGTTAAAGTCATGTTTGCAACAGTTTTGAGTTACTATGATCAGAGCCATGCCAGAAAACACAAAACTGACAGGAACATGAGTTCATCAATAAAAGCTGTTTTCTGAAACACAAGCTATCCCAGGAACATGAAATGAGTGTTAAAGTCATGTTTGCAACAGTTCTGAGTTAATATGATCAGAGCCATCCCAGAAAACACAAAACTGACAGGAACATGAGTTTTTTAATAAAGCTGTTTTCTGAAACCAAAGCTATCCCAGGAAGCTGAAATGAGTGTTAAAGTCATGTTTGCAACAGTTCTGAGTTAATATGATCAGAGCCATCCCAGAAAACACAAAACTGACAGGAACATGAGTTTATCAATAAAAGCTGTTTTCTGAAACAAAGCTATCCCAGGAAGCTGAAATGAGTGTTAAAGTCATGTTTGCAACAGTTCTGAGTTAATATGATCAGAGCCATGCCAGAAAACACAAACTGACAGGAACATGAGTTTATCAATAAAAGCTGTTTTGAAACACAAGCATCCCAGGAACATGAAATGAGTGTTAAAGTCATGTTTGCAACAGTTCTGAGTTAATATGATCAGAGCCATCCCAGAAAACACAAAACTGACAGGAACATGAGTTTTTCAATAAAAGCTGTTTTCTGAAACAAAAGCTATCCAGGAACTGAAATGAGTGTTAAAGTCATGTTTGCAACAGTTTTGAGTTAATATGATCAGAGCCATGCCAGAAAACACAAAACTGACAGGAACATGAGTTCATCAATAAAAGCTGTTTTCTGAAACAAAGCTTTCCAGGAACATGAAATGAGTGTTAAAGTCATGTTTGCAACAGTTCTGAGTTATTATGATCAGAGCCATGCCAGAAACAAAAAACTGACAGGAACATGAGTTCATCAATAAAAGCTGTTTTCTGAAACACAAGCTATCCAGGAACTGAAATGAGTGTTAAAGTCATGTTTGCAACAGTTCTGAGTTACTATGATCAGAGCCATGCCAGAAACACAAAACTGACAGGAACATGAGTTCATCAATAAAGCTGTTTTCTGAAACACAAGCTTTTCCAGGAACATGAAATGAGTGTTAAAGTCATGTTTGCAACAGTTCTGAGTTAATTATGATCAGAGCCATCCCAGAAAACACAAAACTGACAGGAACATGAGTTTTTCAATAAAGCTGTTTTCTGAAACAAGCTATCCAGGAACTGAAATGAGTGTTAAAGTCATGTTTGCAACAGTTTTGAGTTAATATGATCAGAGCCATGCCAGAAAACACAAAACTGACAGGAACATGAGTTCATCAATAAAGCTGTTTTCTGAAACACAAGCTATTCCAGGAATGAAATGAGTGTTAAAGTCATGTTTGCAACAGTTTTGAGTTATTATGATCAGAGCCATCCAGAAAACACAAAACTGACAGGAACATGAGTTCATCAATAAAAGCTGTTTTCTGAAAACAAGCTATTCCAGGAACATGAAATGAGTGTTAAAGTCATGTTTGCAACAGTTCTGAGTTATTATGATCAGAGCCATCCCAGAAAACACAAAACTGACAGGAACATGAGTTTTTCAATAAAGCTGTTTTCTGAAACAAAAGCTATCCCAGGAACATGAAATGAGTGTTAAAGTCATGTTTGCAACAGTTCTGAGTTATTATGATCAGAGCCATGCCAGAAACACAAAACTGACAGGAACATGAGTTCATCAATAAAAGCTGTTTTCTGAAACACAAGCTATTCCAGGAACATGAAATGAGTGTTAAAGTCATTTTTGCAACAGTTCTGAGTTAATATGATCAGAGCCATCCCAGAAAACACAAAACTGACAGGAACATGAGTTTTTATAAATGCTGTTTTCTGAAACACAAGCTATCCCAGGAACTGAAATGAGTGTTAAAGTCATGTTTGCAACAGTTCTGAGTTAATATGATCAGAGCCATGCCAGAAAACACAAAACTGACAGGAACATGAGTTTCATCAATAAAAGCTGTTTTCTGAAACACAAGCTATCCCAGGAACATGAAATGAGTGTTAAAGTCATGTTTGCAACAGTTCTGAGTTAATATGATCAGAGCCATCCAGAAAACACAAAACTGACAGGAACATGAGTTCATCAATAAAAGCTGTTTTCTGAAACACAAGCTATTCCAGGACATGAAATGAGTGTTAAAGTCATTTTTGCAACAGTTCTGAGTTAATATGATCAGAGCCATGCCAGAAAACAAAAACTGACAGGAACATGAGTTTTTCAATAAAAGCTGTTTTCTGAAACAAAAGCTATCCCAGGAACATGAAATGAGTGTTAAAGTCATGTTTGCAACAGTTCTGAGTTAATATGATCAGAGCCATGCCAGAAAACACAAAACTGACAGGAACATGAGTTTATCAATAAAAGCTGTTTTCTGAAACACAAGCTATCCAGGAACATGAAATGAGTGTTAAAGTCATGTTTGCAACAGTTTTGAGTTAATATGATCAGAGCCATGCCAGAAAACACAAAACTGACAGGAACATGAGTTCATCAATAAAAGCTGTTTTCTGAAACACAAGCTATTCCAGGAACATGAAATGAGTGTTAAAGTCATGTTTGCAACAGTTCTGAGTATTATGATCAGAGCCATGCCAGAAAACAAAAACTGACAGGAACATGAGTTTTTCAATAAAAGCTGTTTTCTGAAACAAAAGCTATCCCAGGAACTGAAATGAGTGTTAAAGTCATGTTTGCAACAGTTCTGAGTTAATTATGATCAGAGCCATGCCAGAAAACACAAAACTGACAGGAACATGAGTTCATCAATAAAGCTGTTTTCTGAAACACAAGCTATTCCAGGAACATGAAATGAGTGTTAAAGTCATGTTTGCAACAGTTCTGAGTTAATATGATCAGAGCCATGCCAGAAAACAAAAAACTGACAGGAACATGAGTTTTTCAATAAAGCTGTTTTCTGAAACACAAGCTATCCCAGGAACTGAAATGAGTGTTAAAGTCATGTTTGCAACAGTTTTGAGTTAATATGATCAGAGCCATGCCAGAAAACACAAAACTGACAGGAACATGAGTTCATCAATAAAAGCTGTTTTCTGAAACACAAGCTTTCCAGGAACATGAAATGAGTGTTAAAGTCATGTTTGCAACAGTTCTGAGTTATATGATCAGAGCCATCCCAGAAAACACAAACTGACAGGAACATGAGTTCATCAATAAAAGCTGTTTTCTGAAACACAAGCTATCTCAGGAACATGAAATGAGTGTTAAAGTCATGTTTGCAACAGTTCTGAGTTAATATGATCAGAGCCATCCCAGAAAACACAAAACTGACAGGAACATGAGTTCATCAATAAAGCTGTTTTCTGAAACACAAGCTATCCAGGAACATGAAATGAGTGTTAAAGTCATGTTTGCAACAGTTCTGAGTTAATATGATCAGAGCCATCCCAGAAAACACAAAACTGACAGGAACATGAGTTTATCAATAAAAGCTGTTTTCTGAAACACAAGCTTTCCAGGAACATGAAATGAGTGTTAAAG
The DNA here is from genome assembly GCA_026939265.1 of Oreonectes daqikongensis. Taxonomy (NCBI): domain Eukaryota; kingdom Metazoa; phylum Chordata; class Actinopteri; order Cypriniformes; family Nemacheilidae; genus Oreonectes; species Oreonectes daqikongensis. The sequence goes on from JAOTQM010000756.1 coordinate 18,366, forward strand.
TCATGTTTGCAACAGTTCTGAGTTAATATGATCAGAGCCATGCCAGAAAACACAAACTGACAGGAACATGAGTTCATCAATAAAAGCTGTTTTCTGAAACACAAGCTATCCCAGGAACATGAAATGAGTGTTAAAGTCATGTTTGCAACAGTTTTGAGTTAATATGATCAGAGCCATGCCAGAAAACACAAACTGACAGGAACATGAGTTCATCAATAAAAGCTGTTTTCTGAAACACAAGCTATTCCAGGAACATGAAATGAGTGTTAAAGTCATTTTTGCAACAGTTCTGAGTTATATGATCAGAGCCATGCCAGAAAACACAAAACTGACAGGAACATGAGTTTTTCAATAAAAGCTGTTTTCTGAAACAAAGCTTTCCAGGAACATGAAATGAGTGTTAAAGTCATGTTTGCAACAGTTCTGAGTTATATGATCAGAGCCATCCAGAAAACACAAAACTGACAGGAACATGAGTTTTTCAATAAAAGCTGTTTTCTGAAACACAAGCTATCCCAGGAACTGAAATGAGTGTTAAAGTCAATGTTTGCAACAGTTTTGAGTTAATATGATCAGAGCCATGCCAGAAAACACAAAACTGACAGGAACATGAGTTCATCAATAAAAGCTGTTTTCTGAAACACAAGCTATTCCAGGAACATGAAATGAGTGTTAAAGTCATGTTTGCAACAGTTCTGAGTTATTATGATCAGAGCCATGCCAGAAAACAAAAAACTGACAGGAACATGAGTTCATCAATAAAAGCTGTTTTCTGAAACACAAGCTATCCAGGAACATGAAATGAGTGTTAAAGTCATGTTTTGCAACAGTTTTGAGTTATATGATCAGAGCCATCCAGAAAACACAAAACTGACAGGAACATGAGTTCATCAATAAAAGCTGTTTTCTGAAACACAAGCTATTCCAGGAACATGAAATGAGTGTTAAAGTCATGTTTGCAACAGTTCTGAGTTATTATGATCAGAGCCATGCCAGAAAACAAAAACTGACAGGAACATGAGTTTATCAATAAAAGCTGTTTTCTGAAACACAAGCTATCCAGGAAGCTGAAATGAGTGTTAAAGTCATGTTTGCAACAGTTTTGAGTTAATATGATCAGAGCCATGCCAGAAAACACAAAACTGACAGGAACATGAGTTCATCAATAAAAGCTGTTTTCTGAAACACAAGCTATTCCAGGAACATGAAATGAGTGTTAAAGTCATGTTTGCAACAGTTCTGAGTTAATATGATCAGAGCCATCCCAGACAGAACATGAGTTTTTTAAATAAAGCTGTTTTCTGAAACACAAGCTATCCAGGAAGCTGAAATGAGTGTTAAAGTCATGTTTGCAACAGTTTGAGTTACTATGATCAGAGCCATGCCAGAAAACACAAAACTGACAGGAACATGAGTTCATCAATAAAAGCTGTTTTCTGAAACACAAGCTATTCCAGGAACATGAAATGAGTGTTAAAGTCATGTTTGCAACAGTTCTGAGTTTTATGATCAGAGCCATGCCAGAAAAAAAAACTGACAGGAACATGAGTTCATCAATAAAGCTGTTTTCTGAAACAAGCTATCCAGGAACTGAAATGAGTGTTAAAGTCATGTTTGCAACAGTTTTGAGTTAATATGATCAGAGCCATGCCAGAAAACACAAAACTGACAGGAACATGAGTTCATCAATAAAAGCTGTTTTCTGAAACACAAGCTATTCCAGGACATGAAATGAGTGTTAAAGTCATGTTTGCAACAGTTCTGAGTTATTATGATCAGAGCCATCCCAGAAAACACAAAACTGACAGGAACATGAGTTTTTAATAAAGCTGTTTTCTGAAACACAAGCTATCCCAGGAACTGAAATGAGTGTTAAAGTCATGTTTGCAACATTTTGAGTTATATGATCAGAGCCATGCCAGAAAACACAAAACTGACAGGAACATGAGTTCATCAATAAAGCTGTTTTCTGAAACACAAGCTATTCCAGGAACATGAAATGAGTGTTAAAGTCATGTTTGCAACAGTTCTGAGTTATTATGATCAGAGCCATCCAGAAAACAAAAACTGACAGGAACATGAGTTCATCAATAAAAGCTGTTTTCTGAAACACAAGCTATTCCAGGAACATGAAATGAGTGTTAAAGTCATGTTTGCAACAGTTCTGAGTTAATATGATCAGAGCCATCCCAGAAAACACAAAACTGACAGGAACATGAGTTCATCAATAAAAGCTGTTTTCTGAAACACAAGCTATTCCAGGAACATGAAATGAGTGTTAAAGTCATGTTTGCAACAGTTCTGGTTTGTTAATGATGAAATCATCCATGCCAGAAAACAAAAAACTGACAGGAACATGAGTTTATCAATAAAAGCTGTTTTCTGAAACACAAGCTATTCCAGGAACATGAAATGAGTTTAAAGTCATGTTTGCAACAGTTCTGAGTTAATTATGATCAGAGCCATGCCAGAAAACACAAAACTGACAGGAACATGAGTTCATCAATAAAAGCTGTTTTCTGAAACACAAGCTATTCCAAGGAACATGAAATGAGTGTTAAAGTCATGTTTGCAACAGTTCTGAGTTAATATATCAGAGCCATCCCAGAAAACACAAAACTGACAGGAACATGAGTTTTTCAATAAAAGCTGTTTTCTGAAACACAAGCTATCCCAGGAACATGAAATGAGTGTTAAAGTCATTTTTGCAACAGTTCTGAGTTATATGATCAGAGCCATCCCAGAAAACCAAAACTGACAGGAACATGAGTTCATCAATAAAAGCTGTTTTCTGAAAACAAGCTATTCCAGGAACATGAAATGAGTGTTAAAGTCATGTTTGCAACAGTTTTGAGTTACTATGATCAGAGCCATGCCAGAAAACACAAAACTGACAGGAACATGAGTTCATCAATAAAAGCTGTTTTCTGAACACAAGCTATTCCAGGAACATGAAATGAGTGTTAAAGTCATGTTTGCAACAGTTCTGAGTTAATATGATCAGAGCCATGCCAGAAACACAAAACTGACAGGAACATGAGTTCATCAATAAAAGCTGTTTCTGAAACACAAGCTATCCCAGGAACATGAAATGAGTGTTAAAGTCATGTTTGCAACAGTTCTGAGTTAATATGATCAGAGCCATCCCAGAAAACACAAAACTGACAGGAACATGAGTTCATCAATAAAAGCTGTTTTCTGAAACACAAGCTATCCCAGGAACATGAAATGAGTGTTAAAGTCATGTTTGCAACAGTTCTGAGTTATTATGATCAGAGCCATCCAGAAAACACAAACTGACAGGAACATGAGTTCATCAATAAAAGCTGTTTTCTGAAACACAAGCTATTCCAGGAACATGAAATGAGTGTTAAAGTCATGTTTGCAACAGTTCTGAGTTATTATGATCAGAGCCATGCCAGAAAACAAAACTGACAGGAACATGAGTTTTTAATAAAAGCTGTTTTCTGAAACAAAGCTATCCCAGGAACATGAAATGAGTGTTAAAGTCATGTTTGCAACAGTTCTGAGTTAATATGATCAGAGCCATGCCAGAAAACACAAAACTGACAGGAACATGAGTTTATCAATAAAAGCTGTTTTCTGAAACACAAGCTATTCCAGGAACATGAAATGAGTGTTAAAGTCATGTTTGCAACAGTTCTGAGTAATATGATCAGAGCCATGCCAGAAAACACAAAAACTGACAGGAACATGAGTTTTTTAATAAAAGCTGTTTTCTGAAACACAAGCTATCCAGGAACTGAAATGAGTGTTAAAGTCATGTTTGCAACAGTTCTGAGTAATTATGATCAGAGCCATGCCAGAAACACAAAACTGACAGGAACATGAGTTCATCAATAAAGCTGTTTTCTGAAACACAAGCTATTCCAGGACATGAAATGAGTGTTAAAGTCATGTTTGCAACAGTTCTGAGTAATTATGATCAGAGCCATGCCAGAAAACACAAAACTGACAGGAACATGAGTTCATCAATAAAAGCTGTTTTCTGAAACACAAGCTATTCCAGGAACATGAAATGAGTGTTAAGTCATGTTTGCAACAGTTCTGAGTTAATATGATCAGAGCCATCCCAGAAAACACAAAACTGACAGGAACATGAGTTTTTCAATAAAAGCTGTTTTCTGAAACAAAGCTATCCCAGGAAGCTGAAATGAGTGTTAAAGTCATGTTTGCAACAGTTCTGAGTTAATATGATCAGAGCCATCCCAGAAAACACAAAACTGACAGGAACATGAGTTCATCAATAAAAGCTGTTTTCTGAAACACAAGCTATTCCAGGAATGAAATGAGTGTTAAAGTCATGTTTGCAACAGTTCTGAGTTAATATGATCAGAGCCATGCCAGAAAACACAAACTGACAGGAACATGAGTTTTTAATAAAAGCTGTTTTCTGAAACACAAGCTATTCCAGGAACATGAAATGAGTGTTAAAGTCATGTTTGCAACAGTTCTGAGTTAATATGATCAGAGCCATCCCAGAAAACACAAACTGACAGGAACATGAGTTTTTAATAAAAGCTGTTTTCTGAAACACAAGCTATCCCAGAACTGAAATGAGTGTTAAAGTCATGTTTGCAACAGTTCTGAGTTAATATGATCAGAGCCATGCCAGAAACACAAAACTGACAGGAACATGAGTTCATCAATAAAAGCTGTTTTCTGAAACACAAGCTATTCCAGGAACATGAAATGAGTGTTAAAGTCATGTTTGCAACAGTTCTGAGTTAATATGATCAGAGCCATGCCAGAAACACAAAAACTGACAGGAACATGAGTTCATCAATAAAAGCTGTTTTCTGAAACACAAGCTTTCCAGGAACATGAAATGAGTGTTAAAGTCATTTTGCAACAGTTCTGAGTTAATATGATCAGAGCCATCCCAGAAAACACAAAACTGACAGGAACATGAGTTTCATCAATAAAGCTGTTTTCTGAAACACAAGCTATTCCAGGAACATGAAATGAGTTTAAAGTCATGTTTGCAACAGTTTTGAGTTAATTATGATCAGAGCCATGCCAGAAAACACAAACTGACAGGAACATGAGTTCATCAATAAAAGCTGTTTTCTGAAACACAAGCTATTCCAGGAACATGAAATGAGTGTTAAAGTCATGTTTGCAACAGTTCTGAGTAATATGATCAGAGCCATGCCAGAAAACAAAAACTGACAGGAACATGAGTTTTTAATAAAAGCTGTTTTCTGAAACAAAGCTATCCCAGGAACTGAAATGAGTGTTAAAGTCATGTTTGCAACAGTTCTGAGTTAATATGATCAGAGCTGCCAGAAAACACAAACTGACAGGAACATGAGTTCATCAATAAAGCTGTTTTCTGAAACACAAGCTATTCCAGGAACATGAAATGAGTGTTAAAGTCATGTTTTGCAACAGTTCTGAGTTAATATGATCAGAGCCATCCAGAAAACACAAAACTGACAGGAACATGAGTTTTTTAATAAAAGCTGTTTTCTGAAACAAAAGCTATCCCAGGAAGCTGAAATGAGTGTTAAAGTCATGTTTGCAACAGTTCTGAGTTAATATGATCAGAGCCATCCAGAAAACACAAAACTGACAGAAACAATAGTTTATCAATAAAAGCTGTTTTCTGAAACACAAGCCATGCCAGGAACATGAAATGAGTGTTAAAGTCATGTTTGCAAGAGTTCTGAGTTAATATGATCAGAGCCATGCCAGAAAACACAAAACTGACAGGAACATGAGTTCATCAATAAAAGCTGTTTTCTGAAACACAAGCCATCCAAGGAACATGAAATGAGTGTTAAGGTCATGTTTGCAACAGTTCTGAGTTAATATGATCTGAGACATCCCAGAAAACACAAAACTGACAGAATCATGAGTTTATTAATAAAAGCTGTTTTCTGAAACACAAGCCATCCCAGGAACATGAAATGAGTGTTAAAGTCATGTTTGCAACAGTTTTGAGTTAATATGATCAGAGCCATGCCAGAAAACAACAAAAACTGACAGGAACATGAGTTTTTAATAAAAGCTGTTTTCTGAAACACAAGCTATCCCAGGAACATGAAATGAGTGTTAAAGTCATGTTTGCAACAGTTCTGAGTTAATATGATCAGAGCCATGCCAGAAAACACAAAACTGACAGGAACATGAGTTCATCAATAAAGCTGTTTTCTGAAACACAAGCTATTCCAGGAACATGAAATGAGTGTTAAAGTCATGTTTGCAACAGTTTTGAGTTAATATGATCAGAGCCATCCCAGAAAACACAAAACTGACAGGAACATGAGTTTTTCAATAAAAGCTGTTTTCTGAAACAAAAGCTATCCCAGGAACATGAAATGAGTGTTAAAGTCATGTTTGCAACAGTTCTGAGTTATATGATCAGAGCCATGCCAGAAAACACAAAACTGACAGGAACATGAGTTCATCAATAAAGCTGTTTTCTGAAACACAAGCTATTCCAGGAACATGAAATGAGTGTTAAGTCATGTTTGCAACAGTTCTGAGTTAATATGATCAGAGCCATGCCAGAAAACAAAAACTGACAGGAACATGAGTTCATCAATAAAAGCTGTTTTCTGAAACACAAGCTTCCAGGAACTGAAATGAGTGTTAAAGTCATGTTTGCAACAGTTTTGAGTTATATGATCAGAGCCATCCAGAAAACACAAAACTGACAGGAACATGAGTTCATCAATAAAAGCTGTTTTCTGAAACACAAGCTATTCAGGAACATGAAATGAGTGTTAAAGTCATGTTTGCAACAGTTCTGAGTTAATATGATCAGAGCCATCCCAGAAAACACAAAACTGACAGGAACATGAGTTTTTAATAAAGCTGTTTTCTGAAACAAAGCTATCCCAGGAACATGAAATGAGTGTTAAAGTCATGTTTGCAACAGTTCTGAGTTAATATGATCAGAGCCATGCCCAGAAAACACAAAACTGACAGGAACATGAGTTTATCAATAAAGCTGTTTTCTGAAACACAAGCTATTCCCAGGAACATGAAATGAGTGTTAAAGTCATGTTTGCAACAGTTCTGAGTTAATATGATCAGAGCCATCCCAGAAAACACAAAACTGACAGGAACATGAGTTTTAAAATAAAAGCTGTTTTCTGAAACAAAAGCTATCCCAGGAAAATGAAATGAGTGTTAAAGTCATGTTTGCAACAGTTCTGAGTTAATATGATCAGAGCCATCCCAAAAACACAAAACTGACAGGAACATGAGTTTATCAATAAAAGCTGTTTTCTGAAACACAAGCTATTCCAGGAACATGAAATGAGTGTTAAAGTCATGTTTGCAACAGTTCTGAGTTAATATGATCAGAGCCATCCCAGAAAACACAAAACTGACAGGAACATGAGTTTTTCAATAAAAGCTGTTTTCTGAAACAAAAGCTATCCAGGAACTGAAATGAGTGTTAAAGTCATGTTTGCAACAGTTCTGAGTTAATATGATCAGAGCCATCCCAGAAAACACAAAACTGACAGGAACATGAGTTCATCAATAAAAGCTGTTTTCTGAAAACACAAGCTATTCCAGGAACATGAAATGAGTGTTAAAGTCATGTTTGCAACAGTTCTGAGTTATTATGATCAGAGCCATCCCAGAAAACACAAAACTGACAGGAACATGAGTTTTTAATAAAGCTGTTTTCTGAAACACAAGCTATCCCAGGAACATGAAATGAGTGTTAAAGTCATGTTTGCAACAGTTCTGAGTTAATATGATCAGAGCCATGCCAGAAAACACAAAACTGACAGGAACATGAGTTCATCAATAAAAGCTGTTTTCTGAAACACAAGCTTTCCAGGAACATGAAATGAGTGTTAAAGTCATGTTTGCAACAGTTCTGAGTTATTATGATCAGAGCCATGCCAGAAAAAACTGACAGGAACATGAGTTCATCAATAAAAGCTGTTTTCTGAAACACAAGCTTTCCAGGAACATGAAATGAGTGTTAAAGTCATGTTTGCAACAGTTCTGAGTTAATATGATCAGAGCCATGCCAGAAAACAAAAACTGACAGGAACATGAGTTCATCAATAAAAGCTGTTTTCTGAAACACAAGCTATCCCAGGAACATGAAATGAGTGTTAAAGTCATGTTTGCAACAGTTTTGAGTTAATATGATCAGAGCCATCCCAGAAAACACAAAACTGACAGGAACATGAGTTCATCAATAAAAGCTGTTTTCTGAAACACAAGCTTTTCCAGGAACATGAAATGAGTGTTAAAGTCATGTTGCAACAGTTCTGAGTTAATATGATCAGAGCCATGACCAAACTGACAGGAACATGAGTTTATCAATAAAAGCTGTTTTCTGAAACACAAGCTATCCAGGAAGCTGAAATGAGTGTTAAAGTCATGTTTGCAACAGTTTTGAGTTAATATGATCAGAGCCATGCCAGAAAACACAAAACTGACAGGAACATGAGTTCATCAATAAAAGCTGTTTTCTGAAACACAAGCTATTCCAGGAACTGAAATGGAGTGTTAAAGTCATGTTTGCAACAGTTCTGAGTTAATATGATCAGAGCCATGCCAGAAAACACAAAACTGACAGGAACATGAGTTTATCAATAAAGCTGTTTTCTGAAACACAAGCTATCCCAGGAACATGAAATGAGTGTTAAAGTCATGTTTGCAACAGTTCTGAGTTAATATGATCAGAGCCATCCCAGAAAACACAAACTGACAGGAACATGAGTTTTTCAATAAAAGCTGTTTTCTGAAACAAAGCTATCCAGGAACTGAAATGAGTGTTAAAGTCATGTTTGCAACAGTTTTGAGTTATATGATCAGAGCCATGCCAGAAAACACAAAACTGACAGGAACATGAGTTCATCAATAAAAGCTGTTTTCTGAAACACAAGCTTTTCCAGGAACATGAAATGAGTGTTAAAGTCATGTTTGCAACAGTTCTGAGTTATTATGATCAGAGCCATGCCAGAAAACAAAAAACTGACAGGAACATGAGTTCATCAATAAAAGCTGTTTTCTGAAACACAAGCTATCCAGGAAGCTGAAATGAGTGTTAAAGTCATGTTTGCAACAGTTTTGAGTTAATATGATCAGAGCCATGCCAGAAACACAAAAACTGACAGGAACATGAGTTCATCAATAAAAGCTGTTTGAAACACAAGCTTTCCAGGAACATGAAATGAGTGTTAAAGTCATGTTTGCAACAGTTCTGAGTTATTATGATCAGAGCCATCCCAGAAAACACAAAACTGACAGGAACATGAGTTTTTCAATAAAAGCTGTTTTCTGAAACACAAGCTATTCCAGGAACATGAAATGAGTGTTAAAGTCATGTTTGCAACAGTTCTGAGTTATTATGATCAGAGCCATGCCAGAAAACAAAAACTGACAGGAACATGAGTTTATCAATAAAAGCTGTTTTCTGAAACAAAGCTATCCCAGGAACATGAAATGAGTGTTAAAGTCATGTTTGCAACAGTTTTGAGTTAATATGATCAGAGCCATCCAGAAAACACAAAACTGACAGGAACATGAGTTCATCAATAAAAGCTGTTTTCTGAAACACAAGCTTTCCAGGAACATGAAATGAGTGTTAAAGTCATGTTTGCAACAGTTCTGAGTTAATATGATCAGAGCCATCCAAAGGACAGGAACATGAGTTTTCAATAAAAGCTGTTTTCTGAAACACAAGCTATCCAGGAAGCTGAAATGAGTGTTAAAGTCATGTTTGCAACAGTTTGAGTTACTATGATCAGAGCCATCCAGAAAACAAAAACTGACAGGAACATGAGTCATAATCAATAAAAGGTTTTCTGAAACACAAGCTATCCCAGGAACATGAAATGAGTGTTAAAGTCATGTTTGCAACAGTTCTGAGTTAATATGATCAGAGCCATCCCAGAAAACAACAAACTGACAGGAACATGAGTTTTCAATAAAAGCTGTTTTCTGAAACACAAGCTATCCCAGGAACTGAAATGAGTGTTAAAGTCATGTTTGCAACAGTTTTGAGTTATATGATCAGAGCCATGCCAGAGAAAACACAAAACTGACAGGAACATGAGTTCATCAATAAAAGCTGTTTTCTGAAACACAAGCTTTTCCAGGAACATGAAATGAGTGTTAAAGTCATGTTTGCAACAGTTCTGAGTTATATGATCAGAGCCATGCCAGAAAACAAAAACTGACAGGAACATGAGTTCATCAATAAAAGCTGTTTTCTGAAACACAAGCTATCTAGGAAGCTGAAATGAGTGTTAAAGTCATGTTTGCAACAGTTTTGAGTTACTATGATCAGAGCCATGCCAGAAAACACAAAAACTGACAGGAACATGAGTTCATCAATAAAAGCTGTTTCTGAAACACAAGCTTTTCCAGGAATATGAAATGAGTGTTAAAGTCATGTTTGCAACAGTTCTGAGTTATTATGATCAGAGCCATCCCAGAAAAAAAAAACTGACAGGAACATGAGTTTTTAATAAAGCTGTTTTCTGAAACAAAAGCTATCCCAGGAAGCTGAAATGAGTTTTAAAGTCATGTTTGCAACAGTTTGAGTTACTATGATCAGAGCCATGCCAGAAAACAAAAAACTGACAGGAACATGAGTTCATCAATAAAAGCTGTTTTCTGAAACACAAGCTTTTCCAGGAACATGAAATGAGTGTTAAAGTCATGTTTGCAACAGTTCTGAGTTATTATGATCAGAGCCATGCCAGAAAACAAAAAAGTGACAGGAACGTGAGTTCATCAATAAAAGCTGTTTTCTGAAACACAAGCTATCCTAGGAAGCTGAAATGAGTGTTAAAGTCATGTTTGCAACAGTTCTGAGTTAATATGATCAGAGCCATGCCAGAAAACACAAAACTGACCGGAACATGAGTTTCTCAATAAAAGCTGTTTCCTGAAACACAAACCATCCCAGGAAAATGAAATGAGTGTTAAAGTCATGTTTGCAACAGTTTTGAGTTACTATTATCAGAGCCATCCCAGAAAACACAAAACTGACAGGAACATGAGTTTTTTAATAAAAGCTGTTTTCTGAAACAAAAGCTATCCCAGGAAGCATGAAATGAGTGTTAAAGTCATGTTTGCAACAGTTTTGAGTTTACTATGATCAGAGCCATGCCAGAAAACACAAAACTGATAGGAACATGAGTTCATCAATAAAAGCTGTTTTCTGAAACACAAGCTTTTCCAGGAACATGAAATGAGTGTTAAAGTCATGTTTGCAACAGTTCTGAGTTATTATGATCAGAGCCATGCCAGAAAACAAAAAGGTGACAGGAACATGAGTTTATCAATAAAAGCTGTTTTCTGAAACAAAAGCTATCCCAGGAAGCTGAAATGAGTGTTAAAAGTCATGTTTGCAACAATTTTGAGTTACTATGATCAGAGCCATCCCAGAAAACACAAAACTGATAGGAACATGAGTTCATCAATAAAAGCTGTTTTTGGAAACACAAGCTTTTCCAGGAACATGAAATGAGTGCTAAAGTCATGTTTGCAACAGTTCTGAGTTAATATGATCAGAGCCATCCCAGACAGGAACATGAGTTTATCAATGAAAGCTGTTTTCTAAAACACAAGCTATCCTAGGAAGCTGAAATGAGTGTTAAAAGTCATATTTGCAACAGTTTAGAGTTACTATGAACAGACCCATTCCAGAGAACACAAAACTGACCGGAACATGAGTTCATCGATAAAAGCTGTTTTCTGAAACACAAGCTATCCCAGGAACATGAAATGAGTGTTAAAGTCATGTTTGCAACAGTTCTGAGTTAATATGATCAGAGCCATCCCAGAAAACACAAAAACTGACAGGAACATGAGTTCATCAATAAAAGCTGTTTTCTGAAACACAAGCTATCCAGGAACATGAAATGAGTGTTAAAGTCATGTTTGCAACAGTTCTGAGTTAATATGATCAGAGCCATCCCAGAAAACACAAAACTGACAGAAACATGAGTTCATCAATAAAAGCTGTTTTCTGAAACACAAGCTATTCCAGGAACATGAAATGAGTGTTAAAGTCATTTTTGCAACAGTTCTGAGTAAATATGATCAGAGCCATCCCAGAAAACACAAAACTGACAGGAACATGAGTTTATCAATGAAAGCTGTTTTCAGAAGCTATCCCAGGAAGCATGAAATGAGTGTTAAAGTCATGTTTGCAACAGTTCTGAGTTAATATGATCAGAGCCATGCCAGAAAACACAAAACTGACCGGAACATGAGTTTCTCAATAAAAGCTGTTTTCTGAAACACAAGCCATCCCAGGAACATGAAATGAGTGTTAAAGTCATGTTTGCAATAGTTCTGAGTTATTATGATCAGAGCCATCCCAGAAAACACAAAACTGACAAGAACATGAGTTCATAAATAAAAGCTGTTTTCTGAAACACAAGCTTTTCCAGGAACATGAAATGAGTGCTAAAGTCATGTTTGCAACAGTTCTGAGTTATTATGATCAGAGCCATGCCAGAAAACAAAAAGTGACAGGAACATGAGTTCATCAATAAAAGCTGTTTTCTGAAACACAAGCTATTCCAGGAACGTGAAATGAGTGTTAAAGTAATTTTTGCAAAAGTTCTGAGTTAATATGATCAGAGCCATGGCAGAAAACAAAAAACTGACAGGAACATGAGTTTTTCAATAAGAGCTGTTTTCTGAAACAAAAGCTATCCCAGGAAGCTGAAATGAGTGCTAAAGTCATGTTTGCAACAGTTCTGAGTTAATATGATAAGAGCCATCCCAGAAAACACAAAACTGACAGGAACATGAGTTCATCAATAAAAGCTGTTTTCTGAAACACAAGCTTTTCCAGGAACATGAAATGAGTGCTAAAGTCATGTTTGCAACAGTTCTAAGTTATTATGATCAGAGCCATCCCAGAAAACACAAAACTAACAGGAACATGAGTTTTTTAATGAAAGCTGTTTTCTGAAACAAAAGCTTTTCCAGGAACATGAAATGAGTGCTAAAGTCATGTTTGCAACAGTTCTAAGTTATTATGATCAGAGCCATCCCAGAAAACACAAAACTAACAGGAACATGAGTTTTTTAATGAAAGCTGTTTTCTGAAACAAAAGCTATCCCAGGAACATGAAAAGAGTGCTAAAGTCATGTTTGCAACAGTTCTGGGTTGTTATGATCAGAGCCATGCCAGAAAACACAAAACTGACAGGAACATAAGTTCATCAATAAAAGCTGTTTTCTGAAACACAAGCTTTTCCAGGAACATGAAATGAGTGTTAAAGTCATGGTTGCAACAGTTCTGAGTTAATATATGATCAGAACCATCCCAGAAAACACAAAACTGACAGGAACATGAGTTTTTTAATAAAAGCTGTTTTCTGAAACACAAGCCATCCCAGGAAGCTGAAATGAGTGTTAAAGTCATGTTTGCAACAGTTCTGAGTTATTATGAGATCAGAGCCATGCCAGAAAACAAAAAGGTGACAGGAACATGAGTTCATCAATAAAAGCTGTTTTCTAAAACAAAGCTATCCCAGGAAGCTGAAATGAGTGTTAAAAGTCATTTTTGCAACATTTTTTAGTTACTATGATCAGAGCCATGCCAGAAAACACAAAACTGACAGGAACATGAGTTCATCAATAAAAGCTGTTTTCTGAAACACAAGCTATTCCAGGAATTTGAAATGAGTGTTAAAGTAATTTTTGCAACAGTTCTGAGTTATTATGATCAGAGCCATCCCAGAAAACACAAAGCTGACAGGAACATGAGTTTTTTAATATAAGCTGTTTTCCAAAACAAAAGCTATCTCAGGAACATGAAATGAGTGTTAAAGTCATGTTTGCAACAAATCTGAGTTAATATGAACAGAGCCATCCCAGAAAACACAAAACTGACAGAAACATGAGTTCATCAATAAAAGCTTTTTTCTGAAACAAAAGCTATTCCCGGAACATGAAATGAGTGTTAAAGTCATTTTTGCAACAGTTCTGAGTAAATATGATCAGAGCCATCCCATAAAACACAAAACTGACAGAAACATGAGTTCATCAATAAAAGCTGTTTTCTGAAACACAAGCTATTCCAGGAACATGAAATGAGTGTTAAAGTCATTTTTGCAAAAGTTCTGAGTTAATATGATCAGAGCCATGCCAGAAAATAAAAAACTGACAGGAACATGAGTTTTTCAATAAGAGCTGTTTTCTGAAACAAAAGCTATCCCAGGAAGCTGAATTGTGTGTTAAAAGTCATGTTTGCAACAGTTCTGAGTTATTATGATCAGAGCCATCCCAAAAAACACAAAACTGACAGGAACATGAGTTTATCAATAAAAGCTGTTTTCTAAAACACAAGCCATTCCAGGAACATGAAATGAGTGTTAAAGTCATGTTTGCAACAGTTCTGAGTTAATATGATCAGAGCCATCCAGAAACACAAAAACTGACAGAAACATGGTTCATCAATAAAAGCTGTTTTCTGAAACACAAGCTATTCCAGGAACATGAAATGAGTGTTAAAAGTCATGTTTGCAACAGTTTTGAGTTACTATGATCAGAGCCATGCCAGAAAACACAAAACTGACAAGAACATGAGTTCATCAATAAAAGCTGTTTTCTGAAACACAAGCTTTTCCAGGGGATGAAATAGAGTGCTAAAGTCATGTTTGCAACAGTTCTAAATTATTATGATCAGAGCCATGCCAGAAAACAAAAATGTGACAGGAACATGAGTTCATCATAAAAGCTGTTTTCTGAACACAGCCATTTTCCAGAAACATGAAATGAGTGCTAAAGTCATGTTTGCAAGAGTTCTGAGTTATTATGATCAGAGCCATGCCAGAAAACAAAAAAGTGACAGGAACATGAGTTCATCAATAAAAGCTGTTTTCTGAAACACAAGCTATCCTAGGAAGCTGAAATGAGGGTTGAAAGTCATGTTTGCAACAGTTTTGAGTTACTATGATCAGAGCCATTCCAGAACACACAAAACTGATAGGAACATGAGTTCATCAATAAAAGCTGTTTTCTAAAACACAAGCCATTCCAGGAACATGAAATGAGTGTTAAAGTCATGTTTGCAACAGTTCTGAGTTAATATGATCAGAGCCATCCAAGAAAACACAAAACTGACAGAAACATGAGTTCATCAATAAAAGCTGTTTTCTGAAACACAAGCTATTCCAGGAACATGAATTGAGTGTTAAAAGTCATGTTTGCAACAGTTTTGAGTTACTATGATCAGAGCCATGCCAGAAAACACAAAACTGACAGGAACATGAGTTCATCAATAAAAGCTGTTTTCTGAAACACAAGCTTTTCCAGGGGCATGAATAGAGTGCTAAAGTCATGTTTGCAACAGTTCTAAATTATTATGATCAGAGCCATGCCAGAAAACAAAAATGTGACAGGAACATGAGTTCATCAATAAAAGCTGTTTTCTGAAACACAAGCTTTTCCAGAAACATGAAATGAGTGCTAAAGTCATGTTTGCAAGAGTTCTGAGTTATTATGATCAGAGCCATGCCAGAAACAACAAAAGTGACAGGAACATGAGTTCATCAATAAAAGCTGTTTTCTGAAACACAAGCTATCCTAGGAAGCTGAAATGAGGGTTGAAAGTCATGTTTGCAACAGTTTTGAGTTACTATGATCAGAGCCATTCCAGAACACACAAAACTGATAGGAACATGAGTTCATCAATAAAAGCTGTTTTCTGAAACACAAGCTCTTCCAGGAATATGAAATGAGTGCTAAAGTCATGTTTGCAACAGTTCTGAGTTATTATGATCAGAGCCATGCCAGAAAACAAAAAAGTGACAGGAACATGAGTTCATCAATAAAAGCTGTTTTCTGAAACACAAGCTTTTCCAGGAACATGAAATGAGTGTTAAAGTCATTTTTGCAAAGGTTCTGAGTTAATATGATCAGAGCCATCCCAGAAAACACAAAACTGACAGGAACATCAGTTGATCAATAAAAGCTGTTTTCTGAAACACAAGCTATTCCAGGAACATGAAATGAGTGTTAAAGTCATGTTTGCAATATTTTTTAGTTACTATGATCAGAGCCATGCCAGAAAACAAAAAACTGACAGGAACATGAGTTCATCAATAAAAGCTGTTTTCTGAAACACAAGCTATTCCAGGAATTTGAAATGAGTGTTAAAGTAATTTTTGCAACAGTTTTGAGTTAATGTGATCAGAGCCATGCCAGAAAACACAAAACTGACAGGAACATCAGTTCATCAATAAAAGCTGTTTACTGAAACACAAGCTATTCCAGGAACATGAAATGAGTGTTAAAGTCATTTTTGCAAAAGTTCTGAGTTAATATGATCAGAGCCATGCCAGAAAATAAAAAACTGACAGGAACATGAGTTTTTCAATAAGAGCTGTTTTCTGAAACAAAAGCTATCCCAGGAAGCTGAATTGTGTGTTAAAAGTCATGTTTGCAACAGTTCTGAGTTATTATGATCAGAGCCATCCCAAAAAACACAAAACTGACAGGAACATGAGTTTATCAATAAAAGCTGTTTTCTAAAACACAAGCCATTCCAGGAACATGAAATGAGTGTTAAAGTCATGTTTGCAACAGTTCTGAGTTAATATGATCAGAGCCATCCAAGAAAACACAAAACTGACAGAAACATGAGTTCATCAATAAAAGCTGTTTTCTGAAACACAAGCTATTCCAGGAACATGAATTGAGTGTTAAAAGTCATGTTTGCAACAGTTTTGAGTTACTATGATCAGAGCCATGCCAGAAAACACAAAACTGACAGGAACATGAGTTCATCAATAAAAGCTGTTTTCTGAAACACAAGCTTTTCCAGGGGCATGAATAGAGTGCTAAAGTCATGTTTGCAACAGTTCTAAATTATTATGATCAGAGCCATGCCAGAAAACAAAAATGTGACAGGAACATGAGTTCATCAATAAAAGCTGTTTTCTGAAACACAAGCTTTTCCAGAAACATGAAATGAGTGCTAAAGTCATGTTTGCAAGAGTTCTGAGTTATTATGATCAGAGCCATGCCAGAAAACAAAAAAGTGACAGGAACATGAGTTCATCAATAAAAGCTGTTTTCTGAAACACAAGCTATCCTAGGAAGCTGAAATGAGGGTTAAAAGTCATGTTTGCAACAGTTTTGAGTTACTATGATCAGAGCCATTCCAGAACACACAAAACTGATAGGAACATGAGTTCATCAATAAAAGCTGTTTTCTGAAACACAAGCTCTTCCAGGAATATGAAATGAGTGCTAAAGTCATGTTTGCAACAGTTCTGAGTTATTATGATCAGAGCCATGCCAGAAAACAAAAATGTGACAGGAACATGAGTTCATCAATAAAAGCTGTTTCTGAAACACAAGCTTTCCAGGAACATGAAATGAGTGTTAAAGTCATTTTTGCAAAGGTTCTGAGTTAATATGATCAGAGCCATCCCAGAAAACACAAAACTGACAGGAACATCAGTTGATCAATAAAAGCTGTTTTCTGAAACACAAGCTATTCCAGGAACATGAAATGAGTGTTAAAGTCATGTTTGCAATATGTTTTAGTTACTGTGATCAGAGCCATGCCAGAAAACAAAAAACTGACAGGAACATGAGTTCATCAATAAAAGCTGTTTTCTGAAACACAAGCTATTCCAGGAATTTGAAATGAGTGTTAAAGTAATTTTTGCAACAGTTTTGAGTTAATGTGATCAGAGCCATGCCAGAAAACACAAAACTGACAGGAACATCAGTTCATCAATAAAAGCTGTTTTCCAAAACAAAAGCTATCTCAGGAACATGAAATGAGTGTTAAAGTCATTTTTGCAACAGTTCTGAGTAAATATGATCAGAGCCATCCCAGAAAACAAAAAACTGACAGGAACATGAGTTTATTAATGAAAGCTGTTTTCAGAAACACAAGCTATCCCAGGAAGCTGAAATGAGTGTTAAAGTCATGTTTGCAACAGTTCTGAGTTAATATGATCAGAGCCATGCCAGAAAACACAAAACTGACAGGAACATGAGTTTCTCAATAAAAGCTGTTTTCTGAAACACAAGCCATCCCAGGAACATGAAATGAGTGTTAAAGTCATTTTTGCAACAGTTCTGAGTAAATATGATCAGAGCCATCCCAGAAAACACAAAACTGACAGGAACATGAGTTTATCAATGAAAGCTGTTTTCAGAAACACAAGCTATCCCAGGAAGCTGAAATGAGTGTTAAAGTCATGTTTGCAACAGTTCTGAGTTAATATGATCAGAGCCATGCCAGAAAACACAAAACTGACCGGAACATGAGTTTCTCAATAAAAGCTGTTTTCTGAAACACAAGCCATCCCAGGAACATGAAATGAGAGTTAAAGTCATGTTTGCAACAGTTTTGAGTTAATGTGATCAGAACAATGCCAGAAAACACAAAACTGACAGGAACATCAGTTTATCAATGAAAGCTGTTTTCAGAAACACAAGCCATCCCAGGAACATGAAATGAGTGCTAAAGTCATGTTTGCAACAGTTCTGAGTTAATATGATCAGAGCCATGCCAGAAAACACAAAACTGACAGGAACATGAGTTTTTCATCAATAAAGCTGTTTCTGAAACACAAGCTATTCCAGGAACATGAAATGAGTGTTAAAGTCATTTTGCAACAGTTCTGAGTTAATATCAGAGCCATCCCAGAAAACACAAAACTGACAGGAACATGAGTTTTTCAAAAAAGCTGTTTTCTGAAACAAAAGCTATCCAGGAACATGAAATGAGTGTTAAAGTCATGTTTGCAACAGTTCTGAGTTAATATGATCAGAGCCATCCAGAAAACACAAAACTGACAGGAACATGAGTTTTTAATATAAAGCTGTTTTCTGAAACAAAGCTATCCAGGAACATGAAATGAGTGTTAAAGTCATGTTTGCAACAGTTCTGAGTTATTATGATCAGAGCCATGCCAGAAAACAAAACTGACAGGAACATGAGTTCATCAATAAAAGCTGTTTTCTGAAACACAAGCTATTCCAGGAACATGAAATGAGTGTTAAAGTCATGTTTGCAACAGTTCTGAGTTATATGATCAGAGCCATCCCAGAAAACACAAAACTGACAGGAACATGAGTTTTTCAATAAAGCTGTTTTCTGAAACAAAAGCTATCCCAGGAACTGAAATGAGTGTTAAAGTCATGTTTGCAACAGTTCTGAGTTAATATGATCAGAGCCATGCCAGAAAACAAAAACTGACAGGAACATGAGTTCATCAATAAAAGCTGTTTTCTGAAACACAAGCTATCCAGGAACATGAAATGAGTGTTAAAGTCATGTTTGCAACAGTTTTGAGTTAATATGATCAGAGCCATGCCAGAAAACACAAAACTGACAGGAACATGAGTTCATCAATAAAAGCTGTTTTCTGAAACACAAGCTTTTCCAGGAACATGAAATGAGTGTTAAAGTCATGTTTGCAACAGTTCTGAGTTATTATGATCAGAGCCATGCCAGAAAACAAAAACTGACAGGAACATGAGTTCATCAATAAAAGCTGTTTTCTGAAACACAAGCTATCCAGGAACTGAAATGAGTGTTAAAGTCATGTTTGCAACAGTTTTGAGTTACTATGATCAGAGCCATGCCAGAAAACACAAAACTGACAGGAACATGAGTTCATCAATAAAAGCTGTTTTCTGAAACACAAGCTCTTCCAGGAATGAAATGAGTGTTAAAGTCATGTTTGCAACAGTTCTGAGTTATTATGATCAGAGCCATGCCAGAAAAAAAAACTGACAGGAACATGAGTTCATCAATAAAAGCTGTTTTCTGAAACACAAGCTATTCCAGGAACATGAAATGAGTGTTAAAGTCATTTTTGCAACAGTTCTGAGTTAATATGATCAGAGCCATCCCAGAAAACACAAAACTGACAGGAACATGAGTTCATCAATAAAAGCTGTTTTCTGAAACACAAGCTATTCCAGGAACATGAAATGAGTGTTAAAGTCATGTTTGCAACAGTTCTGAGTTAATATGATCAGAGCCATGCCAGAAAACAAAAAACTGACAGGAACATGAGTTCATCAATAAAAGCTGTTTTCTGAAACACAAGCTATTCCAGGAACATGAAATGAGTGTTAAAGTCATGTTTGCAACAGTTTTGAGTTAATATGATCAGAGCCATGCCAGAAAACACAAAACTGACAGGAACATGAGTTCATCAATAAAAGCTGTTTTCTGAAACACAAGCTATTCCAGGAACATGAAATGAGTGTTAAAGTCATTTTGCAACAGTTCTGAGTTAATATGATCAGAGCCATCCCAGAAAACACAAAACTGACAGGAACATGAGTTTTTAATAAAAGCTGTTTTCTGAAACAAAAGCTATCTCAGGAACATGAAATGAGTGTTAAAGTCATGTTTGCAACAGTTCTGAGTTAATATGATCAGAGCCATGCCAGAAAACAAAAAACTGACAGGAACATGAGTTTTTCAATAAAAGCTGTTTTCTGAAACACAAGCTATCCCAGGAACTGAAATGAGTGTTAAAGTCATGTTTGCAACAGTTCTGAGTTATATGATCAGAGCCATCCCAGAAAACACAAAACTGACAGGAACATGAGTTTATCAATAAAAGCTGTTTTCTGAAACACAAGCTATTCCAGGAACATGAAATGAGTGTTAAAGTCATGTTTGCAACAGTTCTGAGTTAATATGATCAGAGCCATCCCAGAAAACACAAAACTGACAGGAACATGAGTTTTTCAATAAAAGCTGTTTTCTGAAACACAAGCTATCCCAGGAACATGAAATGAGTGTTAAAGTCATGTTTGCAACAGTTCTGAGTTAATATGATCAGAGCCATGCCAGAAAACAAAAACTGACAGGAACATGAGTTCATCAATAAAAGCTGTTTTCTGAAACACAAGCTATCCAGGAACTGAAATGAGTGTTAAAGTCATGTTTGCAACAGTTTGAGTTAATATGATCAGAGCCATGCCAGAAAACACAAAACTGACAGGAACATGAGTTCATCAATAAAAGCTGTTTTCTGAAACACAAGCTATTCCAGGAACATGAAATGAGTGTTAAAGTCATGTTTGCAACAGTTCTGAGTTATTATGATCAGAGCCATGCCAGAAAACAAAAAACTGACAGGAACATGAGTTCATCAATAAAAGCTGTTTTCTGAAACACAAGCTATCCAGGAACTGAAATGAGTGTTAAAGTCATGTTTGCAACAGTTTTGAGTTAATATGATCAGAGCCATGCCAGAAAACAAAAAATGACAGGAACATGAGTTCATCAATAAAAGCTGTTTTCTGAAACACAAGCTTTTCCAGGAACATGAAATGAGTGTTAAAGTCATGTTTGCAACAGTTCTGAGTTAATATGATCAGAGCCATGCCAGAAAACACAAAACTGACAGGAACATGAGTTCATCAATAAAAGCTGTTTTCTGAAACACAAGCTATCCAGGAACATGAAATGAGTGTTAAAGTCATTTTTGCAACAGTTCTGAGTTAATATGATCAGAGCCATCCAGAAAACACAAAACTGACAGGAACATGAGTTTTCAATAAAAGCTGTTTTCTGAAACACAAGCTATCCCAGGAACTGAAATGAGTGTTAAAGTCATGTTTGCAACAGTTCTGAGTTAATATGATCAGAGCCATGCCAGAAAACACAAAACTGACAGGAACATGAGTTTTTCAATAAAAGCTGTTTTCTGAAACACAAGCTATCCCAGGAACATGAAATGAGTGTTAAAGTCATGTTTGCAACAGTTCTGAGTTATTATGATCAGAGCCATGCCAGAAACACAAAACTGACAGGAACATGAGTTCATCAATAAAAGCTGTTTTCTGAAACAAAAGCTATCTCAGGAACATGAAATGAGTGTTAAAGTCATGTTTGCAACAGTTCTGAGTTAATATGATCAGAGCCATGCCAGAAAACAAAAACTGACAGGAACATGAGTTTTTCAATAAAGCTGTTTTCTGAAACAAAAGCTATCCCAGGAAGCTGAAATGAGTGTTAAAGTCATGTTTGCAACAGTTCTGAGTTATTATGATCAGAGCCATCCCAGAAAACACAAAACTGACAGGAACATGAGTTTATCAATAAAAGCTGTTTTCTGAAACACAAGCTATTCCAGGAACATGAAATGAGTGTTAAAGTCATGTTTGCAACAGTTCTGAGTTATATGATCAGAGCCATCCCAGAAAACACAAAACTGACAGGAACATGAGTTCATCAATAAAGCTGTTTTCTGAAACACAAGCTATCCCAGGAACATGAAATGAGTGTTAAAGTCATGTTTGCAACAGTTCTGAGTTATATGATCAGAGCCATGCCAGAAAACACAAAACTGACAGGAACATGAGTTTTTCAATAAAAGCTGTTTTCTGAAACAAAAGCTATCCCAGGAACTGAAATGAGTGTTAAAGTCATGTTTGCAACAGTTTTGAGTTATTATGATCAGAGCCATGCCAGAAAACACAAAACTGACAGGAACATGAGTTCATCAATAAAAGCTGTTTTCTGAAACACAAGCTATTCCAGGAACATGAAATGAGTGTTAAAGTCATGTTTGCAACAGTTCTGAGTTAATATGATCAGAGCCATCCCAGAAAACACAAAACTGACAGGAACATGAGTTTTTAATATAAGCTGTTTTCTGAAACAAAGCTATCCCAGGAACATGAAATGAGTGTTAAAGTCATGTTTGCAACAGTTCTGAGTTAATATGATCAGAGCCATGCCAGAAAACAAAAAAGTGACAGGAACATGAGTTTTTCAATAAAAGCTGTTTTCTGAAACAAAGCTATCCCAGGAACTGAAATGAGTGTTAAAGTCATGTTTGCAACAGTTCTGAGTTATTATGATCAGAGCCATGCCAGAAAACACAAAACTGACAGGAACATGAGTTCATCAATAAAAGCTGTTTTCTGAAACACAAGCTATTCCAGGAACATGAAATGAGTGTTAAAGTCATGTTTGCAACAGTTCTGAGTTAATATGATCAGAGCCATCCCAGAAAACAAAAAACTGACAGGAACATGAGTTTTTTAATAAAAGCTGTTTTCTGAAACACAAAGCTATCCCAGGAACATGAAATGAGTGTTAAAGTCATGTTTGCAACAGTTCTGAGTTAATATGATCAGAGCCATGCCAGAAAACAAAAACTGACAGGAACATGAGTTCATCAATAAAAGCTGTTTTCTGAAACACAAGCTATTCCAGGAACATGAAATGAGTGTTAAAGTCATGTTTGCAACAGTTCTGAGTTAATATGATCAGAGCCATCCCAGAAAACACAAAACTGACAGGAACATGAGTTTCAATAAAAGCTGTTTTCTGAAACACAAGCTATCCCAGGAACATGAAATGAGTGTTAAAGTCATGTTTGCAACAGTTCTGAGTTAATATGATCAGAGCCATGCCAGAAAACACAAAACTGACCGGAACATGAGTTTCTCAATGAAAGCTGTTTTCTGAAACACAAGCCATCTCAGGAACATGAATTGAGTGTTAAAGTCATGTTTGCAACAGTTCTGAGTTAATATGATCAGAGCCATTCCAGAAAACACAAAACTGACAGAAACATGAGTTCATCAATAAAAGCTGTTTTCTGAAACACAAGCTATCTCAGGAACATGAAATGAGTGTTAAAGTCATGTTTGCAACAGTTCTGAGTTAATATGATCAGAGCCATCCCAGAAAACACAAAACTGACAGGAACATGAGTTCATCAATAAAAGCTGTTTTCTGAAACACAAGCTATTCCAGGAACATGAAATGAGTGTTAAAGTCATGTTTGCAACAGTTCTGAGTTATATGATCAGAGCCATGCCAGAAAACAAAAACTGACAGGAACATGAGTTTTTCAATAAAAGCTGTTTTCTGAAACAAAAGCTATCCCAGGAAGCTGAAATGAGTGTTAAAGTCATGTTTGCAACAGTTCTGAGTTATATGATCAGAGCCATCCCAGAAAACACAAAACTGACAGGAACATGAGTTTATCAATAAAAGCTGTTTTCTGAAACACAAGCTATTCCAGGAACATGAAATGAGTGTTAAAGTCATGTTTGCAACAGTTCTGAGTTAATATGATCAGAGCCATCCCAGAAAACACAAAACTGACAGGAACATGAGTTTTTCAATAAAAGCTGTTTTCTGAAACAAAAGCTATCCCAGGAAGCTGAAATGAGTGTTAAAGTCATGTTTGCAACAGTTCTGAGTTATATGATCAGAGCCATCCCAGAAAACACAAAACTGACAGGAACATGAGTTCATCAATAAAAGCTGTTTTCTGAAACACAAGCTATCCAGGAACATGAAATGAGTGTTAAAGTCATGTTTGCAACAGTTCTGAGTTAATATGATCAGAGCCATCCCAGAAAACACAAAACTGACAGGAACATGAGTTCATCAATAAAAGCTGTTTTCTGAAACACAAGCTATTCCAGGAACATGAAATGAGTGTTAAAGTCATGTTTGCAACAGTTCTGAGTTAATATGATCAGAGCCATCCCAGAAAACACAAAACTGACAGGAACATGAGTTTTCAATAAAAGCTGTTTTCTGAAACACAAGCTATCCAGGAACTGAAATGAGTGTTAAAGTCATGTTTGCAACAGTTCTGAGTTAATATGATCAGAGCCATGCCAGAAAACACAAAACTGACAGGAACATGAGTTTCATCAATAAAGCTGTTTTCTGAAACACAAGCTATCCCAGGAACATGAAATGAGTGTTAAAGTCATGTTTGCAACAGTTCTGAGTTAATATGATCAGAGCCATCCCAGAAAACACAAAACTGACAGGAACATGAGTTTATCAATAAAAGCTGTTTTCTGAAACAAAAGCTATCCCAGGAACATGAAATGAGTGTTAAAGTCATGTTTGCAACAGTTCTGAGTTAATATGATCAGAGCCATGCCAGAAAACACAAAACTGACAGGAACATGAGTTCATCAATAAAAGCTGTTTTCTGAAACACAAGCTATTCCAGGAACATGAAATGAGTGTTAAAGTCATGTTTGCAACAGTTCTGAGTTATTATGATCAGAGCCATGCCAGAAAACAAAAACTGACAGGAACATGAGTTCATCAATAAAGCTGTTTTCTGAAACACAAGCTATTCCAGGAACATGAAATGAGTGTTAAAGTCATGTTTGCAACAGTTCTGAGTTAATATGATCAGAGCCATCCCAGAAAACACAAAACTGACAGGAACATGAGTTTTTCAATAAAGCTGTTTTCTGAAACACAAGCTATCCCAGGAACATGAAATGAGTGTTAAAGTCATGTTTGCAACAGTTCTGAGTTAATATGATCAGAGCCATGCCAGAAAACACAAAACTGACAGGAACATGAGTTTTCAATAAAAGCTGTTTTCTGAAACACAAGCTATTCCAGGAACATGAAATGAGTGTTAAAGTCATGTTTGCAACAGTTCTGAGTTATTATGATCAGAGCCATGCCAGAAAACACAAAACTGACAGGAACATGAGTTCATCAATAAAAGCTGTTTTCTGAAACACAAGCTATTCCAGGAACATGAAATGAGTGTTAAAGTCATGTTTGCAACAGTTCTGAGTTATTATGATCAGAGCCATGCCAGAAAACAAAAACTGACAGGAACATGAGTTCATCAATAAAAGCTGTTTTCTGAAACACAAGCTATCCAGGAACTGAAATGAGTGTTAAAGTCATGTTTGCAACAGTTCTGAGTTAATATGATCAGAGCCATCCCAGAAAACACAAAACTGACAGGAACATGAGTTCATCAATAAAAGCTGTTTTCTGAAACACAAGCTATCCCAGGAACATGAAATGAGTGTTAAAGTCATGTTTGCAACAGTTCTGAGTTAATATGATCAGAGCCATCCCAGAAAACACAAAACTGACAGGAACATGAGTTTTTCAATAAAGCTGTTTTCTGAAACAAAGCTATCCCAGGAACATGAAATGAGTGTTAAAGTCATGTTTGCAACAGTTCTGAGTTATTATGATCAGAGCCATGCCAGAAAAACAAAAACTGACAGGAACATGAGTTCATCAATAAAAGCTGTTTTCTGAAAACAAGCTATTCCAGGAACATGAAATGAGTGTTAAAGTCATGTTTGCAACAGTTCTGAGTTAATATGATCAGAGCCATCCAGAAAACACAAAACTGACAGGAACATGAGTTTTTCAATAAAAGCTGTTTTCTGAAACACAAGCTATCCCAGGAACTGAAATGAGTGTTAAAGTCATGTTTGCAACAGTTCTGAGTTATTATGATCAGAGCCATGCCAGAAAACAAAAACTGACAGGAACATGAGTTCATCAATAAAAGCTGTTTTCTGAAACACAAGCTATCCAGGAACTGAAATGAGTGTTAAAGTCATGTTTGCAACAGTTTTGAGTTAATATGATCAGAGCCATGCCAGAAAACACAAAACTGACAGGAACATGAGTTTTTCAATAAAAGCTGTTTTCTGAAACACAAGCTATCCCAGGAACATGAAATGAGTGTTAAAGTCATGTTTGCAACAGTTCTGAGTTAATATGATCAGAGCCATGCCAGAAAACACAAAACTGACAGGAACATGAGTTCATCAATAAAAGCTGTTTTCTGAAACACAAGCTATTCCAGGAACATGAAATGAGTGTTAAAGTCATTTTGCAACAGTTCTGAGTTAATATGATCAGAGCCATCCCAGAAAACACAAAACTGACAGGAACATGAGTTTTTCAAAAAAAGCTGTTTTCTGAAACACAGCTATCCAGGAACATGAAATGAGTGTTAAAGTCATGTTTGCAACAGTTTTGAGTTATTATGATCAGAGCCATGCCAGAAAACACAAAACTGACAGGAACATGAGTTCATCAATAAAAGCTGTTTTCTGAAACAAGCTATTCCAGGAACATGAAATGAGTGTTAAAGTCATGTTTGCAACAGTTCTGAGTTAATATGATCAGAGCCATCCCAGAAAACACAAAACTGACAGGAACATGAGTTTTTTAATATAAGCTGTTTTCTGAAACAAAAGCTATCCCAGGAACATGAAATGAGTGTTAAAGTCATGTTTGCAACAGTTCTGAGTTATTATGATCAGAGCCATGCCAGAAAACACAAAAGTGACAGGAACATGAGTTCATCAATAAAGCTGTTTTCTGAAACACAAGCTATTCCAGGAACATGAAATGAGTGTTAAAGTCATTTTTGCAACAGTTCTGAGTTAATATGATCAGAGCCATCCCAGAAAACACAAAACTGACAGGAACATGAGTTTTTTAATATAAGCTGTTTTCTGAAACAAAGCTATCCAGGAACTGAAATGAGTGTTAAAGTCATGTTTGCAACAGTTCTGAGTTAATATGATCAGAGCCATCCAGAAAACACAAAACTGACAGGAACATGAGTTTTTTAATATAAGCTGTTTTCTGAAACAAAAGCTATCCCAGGAAGCTGAAATGAGTGTTAAAGTCATGTTTGCAACAGTTCTGAGTTAATATGATCAGAGCCATCCCAGAAAACAAAAACTGACAGGAACATGAGTTCATCAAAAAAGCTGTTTTCTGAAACACAAGCTATCCCAGGAACATGAAATGAGTGTTAAAGTCATGTTTGCAACAGTTCTGAGTTAATGTATGATCAGAGCCATGCCAGAAAACACAAAACTGACAGGAACATGAGTTTTTAATAAAGCTGTTTTCTGAAACACAAGCTATCCCAGGAAGCTGAAATGAGTGTTAAAAGTCATGTTTGCAACAGTTTTGAGTTATTGTGATCAGAGCCATGCCAGAAAACACAAAACTGACAGGAACAACAGTTCATCAATAAAAGCTGTTTTCTGAAACACAAGCTATTCCAGGAACATGAAATGAGTGTTAAAGTCATGTTTGCAACAGTTCTGAGTTAATATGATCAGAGCCATCCCAGAAAACACAAAACTGACAGGAACATGAGTTTTTCAATAAAGCTGTTTTCTGAAACAAAGCTATCCCAGGAACATGAAATGAGTGTTAAAGTCATGTTTGCAACAGTTCTGAGTTAATATGATCAGAGCCATGCCAGAAAACAAAAACTGACAGGAACATGAGTTCATCAATAAAAGCTGTTTTCTGAAACACAAGCTATTCCAGGAACATGAAATGAGTGTTAAAGTCATGTTTGCAACAGTTCTGAGTTAATATGATCAGAGCCATCCCAGAAAACACAAAACTGACAGGAACATGAGTTTATCAATAAAAGCTGTTTTCTGAAACACAAGCTATCCAGGAACTGAAATGAGTGTTAAAGTCATGTTTGCAACAGTTCTGAGTTAATATGATCAGAGCCATGCCAGAAAACAAAAACTGACAGGAACATGAGTTCATCAATAAA
Organism: Oreonectes daqikongensis; assembly: GCA_026939265.1. Taxonomy (NCBI): domain Eukaryota; kingdom Metazoa; phylum Chordata; class Actinopteri; order Cypriniformes; family Nemacheilidae; genus Oreonectes; species Oreonectes daqikongensis. Next base: position 46,691 of record JAOTQM010000756.1, read on the forward strand.
AGCTGTTTTCTGAAACACAAGCTATTCCAGGAACATGAAATGAGTGTTAAAGTCATGTTTGCAACAGTTCTGAGTTATATGATCAGAGCCATGCCAGAAAACACAAAACTGACAGGAACATGAGTTTTTCAATAAAGCTGTTTTCTGAAACACAAGCTATCCCAGGAACATGAAATGAGTGTTAAAGTCATGTTTGCAACAGTTCTGAGTTAATATGATCAGAGCCATGCCAGAAAACACAAAACTGACAGGAACATGAGTTTCAATAAAGCTGTTTTCTGAAACACAAGCTATCCCAGGAAGCTGAAATGAGTGTTAAAGTCATGTTTGCAACAGTTCTGAGTTAATATGATCAGAGCCATGCCAGAAAACACAAAACTGACCGGAACATGAGTTTCTCAATAAAAGCTGTTTCCTGAAACACAAGCCATCCCAGGAACATGAAATGAGTGCTAAAGTCATGTTTGCAACAGTTCTGAGTTATTATGATCAGAGCCATGCCAGAAAACAAAAAAGTGACAGGAACATGAGTTTTTTAATAAAAGCTGTTTTCTGAAACACAAGCCATCCCAGGAACATGAAATGAGTGTTAAAGTCATGTTTGCAACAGTTTTGAGTTAATATGATCAGAGCCATGCCAGAAAACACAAAACTGACAGGAACATGAGTTCATCAATAAAAGCTGTTTTCTGAAACACAAGCTTTTCCAGGAACATGAAATGAGTGTTAAAGTCATTTTTGCAACAGTTCTGAGTTAATATGATCAGAGCCATCCCAGAAAACACAAAACTGACAGGAACATGAGTTTATCAATAAAGCTGTTTTCTGAAACACAAGCTATTCCAGGAACATGAAATGAGTGTTAAAGTCATGTTTGCAACAGTTTTGAGTTACTATGATCAGAGCCATGCCAGAAAACACAAAACTGACAGGAACATGAGTTCATCAATAAAAGCTGTTTTCTGAAACACAAGCTATTCCAGGAACATGAAATGAGTGTTAAAGTCATTTTGCAACAGTTTTGAGTTAATATGATCAGAGCCATGCCAGAAAACACAAAACTGACAGGAACATGAGTTCATCAATAAAAGCTGTTTTCTGAAACACAAGCTATTCCAGGAACATGAAATGAGTGTTAAAGTCATTTTTGCAACAGTTCTGAGTTAATATGATCAGAGCCATCCCAGAAAACACAAAACTGACAGGAACATGAGTTTTTTAATATAAGCTGTTTTCTGAAACAAAAGCTATCTCAGGAACATGAAATGAGTGTTAAAGTCATTTTGCAAAAGTTCTGAGTTAATATGATCAGAGCCATGCCAGAAAACAAAAAACTGACAGGAACATGAGTTTTTCAATAAGAGCTGTTTTCTGAAACAAAAGCTATCCCAGGAAGCTGAAATGAGTGTTAAAAGTCATGTTTGCAACAGTTCTGAGTTATTATGATCAGAGCCATCCCAAAAAACACAAAACTGACAGGAACATGAGTTTATCAATAAAAGCTGTTTTCTGTAACACAAGATATTCCAGGAACATGAAATGAGTGTTAAAGTAATTTTTGTAACAGCTCTGAGTTAATATGATCAGAGCCATCCCAGAAAACACAAAACTGACAGGAACATGAGTTTTTTAATATAAGCTGTTTTCTGAAACAAAAGCTATCCCAGGATGCTGAAATGAGTGTTAAAGTCATGTTTGCAACAGTTCTGAGTTAATATGATCAGAGCCATGCCAGAAAACACAAAACTGACAGGAACATGAGTTCATCAATAAAAGCTGTTTTCTGAAACACAAGCTATCCAGGAACATGAAATGAGTGTTAAAAGTCATGTTTGCAACAGTTTTGAGTTACTATGATCAGAGCCATGCCAGAAAACACAAAACTGATAGGAACATGAGTTCATCAATAAAAGCTGTTTTCTGAAACACAAGCTTTTCCAGGAATATGAAATGAGTGCTAAAGTCATGTTTGCAACAGTTCTGAGTTATTATGATCAGAGCCATCCCAGAAAACACAAAACTGACAGGAACATGAGTTTTTTAATAAAAGCTGTTTTCTGAAACACAAGCTTTCCAGGAACATGAAATGAGTGTTAAAGTCATGTTTGCAACAGTTCTGAGTTATTATGATCAGAGCCATGCCAGAAAACAAAAAACTGACAGGAACATGAGTTCATCAATAAAAGCTGTTTTCTGAAACACAAGCTATCCAGGAACTGAAATGAGTGTTAAAGTCATGTTTGCAACAGTTTTGAGTTACTATGATCAGAGCCATCCCAGAAAACACAAAACTGACAGGAACATGAGTTCATCAATAAAAGCTGTTTTCTGAAACACAAGCTATTCCAGGAACATGAAATGAGTGTTAAAGTCATGTTTGCAACAGTTCTGAGTTAATATGATCAGAGCCATGCCAGAAAAACAAAACTGACAGGAACATGAGTTTTTCAATAAAAGCTGTTTTCTGAAACACAAGCTATTCCAGGAACATGAAATGAGTGTTAAAGTCATTTTTGCAACAGTTCTGAGTTAATATGATCAGAGCCATGCCAGAAAACAAAAAACTGACAGGAACATGAGTTTTTCAAAAAAGCTGTTTTCTGAAACAAAAGCTATCCAGGAACTGAAATGAGTGTTAAAGTCATGTTTGCAACAGTTCTGAGTTATTATGATCAGAGCCATCCCAGAAAACACAAAACTGACAGGAACATGAGTTTATCAATAAAAGCTGTTTTCTGAAACACAAGCTATTCCAGGAACATGAAATGAGTGTTAAAGTCATGTTTGCAACAGTTTTGAGTTAATATGATCAGAGCCATGCCAGAAAACAAAAACTGACAGGAACATGAGTTCATCAATAAAAGCTGTTTTCAGAAACACAAGCTATTCCAGGAACATGAAATGAGTGTTAAAGTCATGTTTGCAACAGTTCTGAGTTAATATGATCAGAGCCATGCCAGAAAACACAAAACTGACCGGAACATGAGTTTCTCAATAAAAGCTGTTTCCTGAAACACAAGCCATCCCAGGAACATGAAATGAGTGTTAAAAGTCATGTTTGCAACAGTTTTGAGTTACTATTATCAGAGCCATGCCAGAAAACACAAAACTGATAGGAACATGAGTTCATCAATAAAAGCTGTTTTCTGAAACACAAGCTTTTCCAGGAATATGAAATGAGTGTTAAAGTCATGTTTGCAACAGTTCTGAGTTATATGATCAGAGCCATCCCAGAAAACACAAAACTGACAGGAACATGAGTTTTTTAATAAAAGCTGTTTTCTGAAACAAAAGCTATCCAGGAACATGAAATGAGTGTTAAAGTCATGTTTGCAACAGTTTTGAGTTATTGATCAGAGCCATGCCAGAAAACACAAAACTGACAGGAACATGAGTTCATCAATAAAAGCTGTTTTCTGAAACACAAGCTATCCAGGAACATGAAATGAGTGTTAAAGTCATGTTTGCAACAGTTCTGAGTTAATATGATCAGAGCCATCCCAGAAAACACAAAACTGACAGGAACATGAGTTTTTCAATAAAAGCTGTTTTCTGAAACAAAGCTATCCCAGGAACATGAAATGAGTGTTAAAGTCATGTTTGCAACAGTTCTGAGTTATTATGATCAGAGCCATGCCAGAAAACAAAAAGTGACAGGAACATGAGTTCATCAATAAAAGCTGTTTTCTGAAACACAAGCTATCCAGGAACTGAAATGAGTGTTAAAGTCATGTTTGCAACAGTTTTGAGTTATATGATCAGAGCCATGCCAGAAAACACAAAACTGACAGGAACATGAGTTCATCAATAAAAGCTGTTTTCTGAAACACAAGCTATTCCAGGAACATGAAATGAGTGTTAAAGTCATGTTTGCAACAGTTCTGAGTATATGATCAGAGCCATCCAGAAAACACAAAACTGACAGGAACATGAGTTCATCAATAAAAGCTGTTTTCTGAAACACAAGCTATTCCAGGAACATGAAATGAGTGTTAAAGTCATGTTTGCAAAAGTTCTGAGTTAATATGATCAGAGCCATCCCAGAAAACACAAAACTGACAGGAACATGAGTTCATCAATAAAAGCTGTTTTCTGAAACACAAGCTATTCCAGGAACATGAAATGAGTGTTAAAGTCATGTTTGCAAGTTTTTAGTGAGTTATGATCAGAGCCATGCCAGAAAACAAAAACTGACAGGAACATGAGTTCATCAATAAAAGCTGTTTTCTGAAACACAAGCTATTCCAGGAACATGAAATGAGTGTTAAAGTCATGTTTGCAACAGTTCTGAGTTAATATGATCAGAGCCATGCCAGAAAACACAAACTGACAGGAACATGAGTTCATCAATAAAAGCTGTTTTCTGAAAACAAAGCTATCTCAGGAACATGAAATGAGTGTTAAAGTCATTTTGCAACAGTTCTGAGTTAATATGATCAGAGCCATCCCAGAAAACAAAAACTGACAGGAACATGAGTTTATCAATAAAAGCTGTTTTCTGAAACACAAGCTATTCCAGGAACATGAAATGAGTGTTAAAGTCATGTTTGCAACAGTTCTGAGTTAATATGATCAGAGCCATCCCAGAAAACACAAAACTGACAGGAACATGAGTTTTTCAATAAAAGCTGTTTTCTGAAACACAAGCTATTCCAGGAACATGAAATGAGTGTTAAAGTCATGTTTGCAACAGTTCTGAGTTATATGATCAGAGCCATGCCAGAAAACAAAAAACTGACAGGAACATGAGTTCATCAATAAAAGCTGTTTTCTGAAACACAAGCTATCCAGGAAGCTGAAATGAGTGTTAAAGTCATGTTTGCAACAGTTTGAGTTATATGATCAGAGCCATGCCAGAAAACAAAAACTGACAGGAACATGAGTTCATCAATAAAAGCTGTTTTCTGAAACACAAGCTTTTCCAGGAACATGAAATGAGTGTTAAAGTCATTTTGCAACAGTTCTGAGTTAATATGATCAGAGCCATCCCAGAAAACACAAACTGACAGGAACATGAGTTCATCAATAAAAGCTGTTTTCTGAAACACAAGCTATCCCAGGAACATGAAATGAGTGTTAAAGTCATGTTTGCAACAGTTCTGAGTTAATATGATCAGAGCCATCCCAGAAAACACAAAACTGACAGGAACATGAGTTCATCAATAAAAGCTGTTTTCTGAAACACAAGCTATCCAGGAAGCTGAAATGAGTGTTAAAGTCATGTTTGCAACAGTTCTGAGTTATATGATCAGAGCCATGCCAGAAACACAAAACTGACAGGAACATGAGTTTCTCAATAAAGCTGTTTTCTGAAACACAAGCTATCCCAGGAACATGAAATGAGTGTTAAAGTCATGTTTGCAAAGTTCTGAGTTATTATGATCAGAGCCATGCCAGAAAACAAAAACTGACAGGAACATGAGTTCATCAATAAAAGCTGTTTTCTGAAACACAAGCTATCCAGGAACTGAAATGAGTGTTAAAGTCATGTTTGCAACAGTTCTGAGTTAATATGATCAGAGCCATCCCAGAAAACACAAAACTGACAGGAACATGAGTTCATCAATAAAAGCTGTTTTCTGAAACACAAGCTATTCCAGGAACATGAAATGAGTGTTAAAGTCATGTTTGCAACAGTTCTGAGTTATTATGATCAGAGCCATGCCAGAAAACAAAAACTGACAGGAACATGAGTTCATCATAATAAAAGCTGTTTTCTGAAACACAAGCTTTCCAGGAACATGAAATGAGTGTTAAAGTCATTTTGCAAAGTTCTGAGTTAATTGATCAGAGCCATCCCAAAAAAAACACAAAACTGACAGGAACATGAGTTCATCAATAAAAGCTGTTTTCTGAAACACAAGCTATTCCAGGAACATGAAATGAGTGTTAAAGTCATGTTTGCAACAGTTTTGAGTTAATATGATCAGAGCCATGCCAGAAAACCAAAAACTGACAGGAACATGAGTTCATCAATAAAGCTGTTTTCTGAAACACAAGCTATTCCAGGAACATGAAATGAGTGTTAAAGTCATTTTTGCAACAGTTTTGAGTTAATATGATCAGAGCCATGCCCAAAACACAAAACTGACAGGAACATGAGTTCATCAATAAAAGCTGTTTTCTGAAACACAAGCTTTCCAGGAACATGAAATGAGTGTTAAAGTCATTTTTGCAACAGTTCTGAGTTAATATGATCAGAGCCATCCAGAAACACAAAACTGACAGAAACATGAGTTTTTCAATAAGCTGTTTTCTAAAGAAACACAAGCTATCTCAGGAACATGAAATGAGTGTTAAAGTCATTTTTGCAAAGTTCTGAGTTAATATGATCAGAGCCATGCCAGAAAACAAAAAACTGACAGGAACATGAGTTTTTCAAAAAGAGCTGTTTTCTGAAACAAAAGCTATCCCAGGAAGCTGAAATGAGTGTTAAAAGTCATGTTTGCAACAGTTCTGAGTTATTATGATCAGAGCCATCCCAAAAAACACAAAACTGACAGGAACATGAGTTCATAAATAAAAGCTGTTTTCTGAAACACAAGCTTTTCCAGGAACATGAAATGAGTGCTAAAGTCACGTTTGCAACAGTTCTGAGTTATTATGATCAGAGCCATGCCAGAAACCAAAAATGTGACAGGAACATGAGTTCATCAATAAAAGCTGTTTTCTGAAACACAAGCTCTTCCAGGAATATGAAATGAGTGCTAAAGTCATGTTTGCAACAGTTCTGAGTTATTAAGATCAGAGCCATGCCAGAAAACAAAAAAGTGACAGGAACATGAGTTCATCAATAAAAGCTGTTTTCTGAAACACAAGCTTTTCCAGGAACATGAAATGAGTGTTAAAGTCATTTTTGCAAAGGTTCTGAGTTAATATGATCAGAGCCATCCCAGAAAACACAAAACTGACAGGAACATCAGTTGATCAATAAAAGCTGTTTTCTGAAACACAAGCTATTCCAGGAACATGAAATGAGTGTTAAAGTCATGTTTGCAATATTTTTTAGTTACTGTGATCAGAGCCATGCCAGAAAACAAAAAACTGACAGGAACATGAGTTCATCAATAAAAGCTGTTTTCTGAAACACAAGCTATTCCAGGAATTTGAAATGAGTGTTAAAGTAATTTTTGCAACAGTTTTGAGTTAATGTGATCAGAGCCATGCCAGAAAACACAAAACTGACAGGAACATCAGATCATCAATAAAAGCTGTTTACTGAAACACAAGCTATTCCAGGAACATGAAATGAGTGTTAAAGTCATTTTTGCAACAGTTCTGAGTTAATATGATCAGAGCTATCCCAGAAAACACAAAACTGACAGAAACATGAGTTTTTTAATATAAGCTGTTTTCCAAAACAAAAGCTATCTCAGGAACATGAAATGAGTGTTAAAGTCATTTTTGCAAAAGTTCTGAGTTAATATGATCAGAGCCATGCCAGAAAACAAAAAACTGACAGGAACATGAGTTTTTCAATAAGAGCTGTTTTCTGAAACAAAAGCTATCCCAGGAAGCTGAAATGAGTGTTAAAAGTCATGTTTGCAACAGTTCTGAGTTATTATGATCAGAGCCATCCCAAAAAACACAAAACTGACAGGAACATGAGTTCATAAATAAAAGCTGTTTTCTGAAACACAAGCTATCCTAGGAAGCTGAAATGAGTGTTAAAAGTCATGTTTGCAACAGTTTTGAGTTACTATGATTAGAGCCATGCCAGAAAACACAAAACTGACAGGAACATGAGTTCATCAATAAAAGCTGTTTTCTGAAACACAAGCTTTTCCAGGGGCATGAATAGAGTGCTAAAGTCATGTTTGCAACAGTTCTGAGTTAATATGATCAGAGCCATGCCAGAAAACACAAAACTGACAGGAACATGAGTTTTTTAATAAAAGCTGTTTTCTGAAACCCAAGCCATCCCAGGAACATGAAATGAGTGTTAAAGTCATGTTTGCAACAGTTTTGAGTTAATGTGATCAGAACAATGCCAGAAAACACAAAACTGACAGGAACATCAGTTCATCAATAAAAGCTGTTTACTGAAACACAAGCTATTCCAGGAACATGAAATGAGTGTTAAAGTCATTTTTGCAACAGTTCTGAGTTAATATGATCAGAGCCATCCCAGAAAACACAAAACTGACAGGAACATGAGTTTTTAAAAAAAAGCTGTTTTCTGAAACAAAAACTATCCAGGAACATGAAATGAGTGTTAAAGTCATGTTTGCAACAGTTTTGAGTTATTGTGATCAGAGCCATGCCAGAAACACAAAACTGACAGGAACATCAGTTCATCAATAAAAGCTGTTTTCTGAAAACAAGCTATTCCAGGAACATGAAATGAGTGTTAAAGTCATGTTTGCAACAGTTCTGAGTTAATATGATACGAGCTATCCCAGAAACACAAAACTGACAGGAACATGAGTTTTTAATATAAGCTGTCTTCTGAAAAAAGCTATCCCAGGAACATGAAATGAGTGTTAAAGTCATGTTTGCAACAGTTCTGAGTATTATGATCAAAGCTATGCCAGAAAACAAAAAAGTGACAGGAACATGAGTTCATCAATAAAAGCTGTTTTCTGTAACACAAGATATTCCAGGAACATGAAATGAGTGTTAAAGTAATTTTTGTAACAGCTCTGAGTTAATATGATCAGAGCCATCCCAGAAAACACAAAACTGACAGGAACATGAGTTTTTTAATATAAGCTGTTTTCTGAAACTAAAGCTATCCCAGGAAGCTGAAATGAGTGTTAAAGTCATGTTTGCAACAGTTCTGAGTTAATATGATCAGAGCCATCTCAGAAAACACAAAACTGACAGGAACATGAGTTTTTTAATATAAGCTGTTTTCTGAAACAAAAGCTATCCCAGGAAGCTGAAATGAGTGTTAAAGTCATGTTTGCAACAGTTCTGAGTTAATATGATCAGAGCCATCCAGAAAACACAACTGACAGGAACATGAGTTCATCAAAAAAGCTGTTTTCTGAAAACCAGCCATCCCAGGAACATGAAATGAGTGTTAAAGTCGTGTTTGCAACAGTTCTGAGTTGTTATGATCAGAGCCATGCCAGAAAACACAAAACTGACAGGAACATGAGTTTTTAAATAAAAGCTGTTTTCTGAAACAAAGCTATCCCAGGAAGCTGAATGATGTTAAAAGTTTGTTTGTGCAACAGTTTTGAGTTATTGTGATCAGAGCCATGCCAGAAAACACAAAACTGACAGGAACATGAGTTCATCAATAAAGCTGTTTTCTGAAACACAAGCTATTCCAGGAACATGAAATGAGTGTTAAAGTCATTTTTGCAAAGTTCTGAGTTAATATGATCAGAGCCATCCCAGAAAACAAAAAACTGACAGGAACATGAGTTTTTCAATAAAGCTGTTTTCTGAAACAAAAGCTATCCCAGGAAGCTGAAATGAGTGTTAAAAGTCATGTTTGCAACAGTTCTGAGTTATTATGATCAGAGCCATGCCAGAAAACAAAAATGTGACAGGAACATGAGTTCATCAATAAAAGCTGTTTTCTGAAACACAAGCTTTTCCAGAAACATGAAATGAGTGCTAAAGTCATGTTTGCAAGAGTTCTGAGTTATTATGATCAGAGCCATGCCAGAAAACACAAAACTGACAGGAACATGAGTTCATAAATAAAAGCTGTTTTCTGAAACACAAGCTTTTCCAGGACCATGAAATGAGTGCTAAAGTCACGTTTGCAACAGTTCTGAGTTAATATGATCAGAGCCATGCCAGAAAACACAAAACTGACCGGAACATGAGTTTCTCAATAAAAGCTGTTTTCTGAAACACAAGATATTCCAGGAACATGAAATGAGTGTTAAAGTCATGTTTGCAACAGTTCTGAGTTAATATGATACGAGCTATCCCAGAAAACACAAAACTGACAGGAACATGAGTTTTTTAATAAAGCTGTTTTCTGAAACACAAGCCATCCCAGGAACATGAAATGAGTGTTAAAGTCATGTTTGCAACAGTTCTGAGTTAATATGATCAGAGCCATGCCAGAAAACACAAAACTGACCGGAACATGAGTTTTTTAATAAGAGCTGTTTTCTGAAACACAAGCTTTTCCAGGAACATGAAATGAGTGCTAAAGTCATGTTTGCAACAGTTCTGAGTTAATATGATCAGAGCCATGCCAGAAAACAAAAACTGACAGGAACATGAGTTCATCAATAAAAGCTGTTTTCTGAAACACAAGCTATTCCAGGAACATGAAATGAGTGTTAAAGTCATGTTTGCAACAGTTCTGAGTTATTATGATCAGAGCCATGCCAGAAAACAAAAACTGACAGGAACATGAGTTCATCAATAAAGCTGTTTTCTGAAACACAAGCTATCCAGGAAGCTGAAATGAGTGTTAAAGTCATTTTTGCAACAGTTCTGAGTTATTATGATCAGAGCCATGCCAGAAAACACAAACTGACAGGAACATGAGTTCATCAATAAAAGCTGTTTTCTGAAACACAAGCTCCCCAGGAACATGAAATGAGTGTTAAAGTCATGTTTGCAACAGTTCTGAGTTAATATGATCAGAGCCATGCCAGAAAACACAAAACTGACAGGAACATGAGTTTTTCAATAAAAGCTGTTTTCTGAAACAAAAGCTATCCCAGGAACTGAAATGAGTGTTAAAGTCATGTTTGCAACAGTTCTGAGTTAATATGATCAGAGCCATGCCAGAAAACACAAAACTGACAGGAACATGAGTTCATCAATAAAAGCTGTTTTCTGAAACACAAGCTTTTCCAGGAACATGAAATGAGTGTAAAGTCATGTTTGCAACAGTTCTGAGTTATATGATCAGAGCCATGCCAGAAAACAAAAAACTGACAGGAACATGAGTTCATCAATAAAAGCTGTTTTCTGAAACACAAGCTATCCAGGAACATGAAATGAGTGTTAAAAGTCATGTTTGCAACAGTTTTGAGTTACTATGATCAGAGCCATGCCAGAAAACACAAAACTGATAGGAACATGAGTTCATCAATAAAAGCTGTTTTCTGAAACACAAGCTTTTCCAGGAACATGAAATGAGTGCTAAAGTCATGTTTGCAACAGTTCTGAGTTATTATGATCAGAGCCATCCCAGAAAACACAAAACTGACAGGAACATGAGTTTTTTAATAAAAGCTGTTTTCTGAAACAAAAGCTATCCCAGGAAGCTGAAATGAGTGTTAAACGTCATGTTTGCAACAATTTTGAGTTACTATGATCAGAGCCATGCCAGAAAGCACAAAACTGATAGGAACATGAGTTCATCAATAAAAGCTGTTTTCTGAAACACAAGCTTTTCCAGGAATATGAAATGAGTGCTAAAGTCATGTTTGCAACAGTTCTGAGTTATTATGATCAGAGCCATGCCAGAAAACAAAACTGACAGGAACATGAGTTCATCAATAAAAGCTGTTTTCTGAAACACAAGCTATCCAGGAACTGAAATGAGTGTTAAAAGTCATGTTTGCAACAGTTCTGAGTTAATATGATCAGAGCCATTCCAGAAAACACAAAACTGACAGGAACATGAGTTCATCAATAAAAGCTGTTTTCTGAAACACAAGCTTTCCAGGAACAAATGAGTGTTAAAGTCATGTTTGCAACAGTTCTGAGTTACTATGATCAGAGCCATGCCAGAAAACAAAAACTGACAGGAACATGAGTTTTTCAAAAAAGCTGTTTTCTGAAACAAAAGCTATCCCAGGAAGCTGAAATGAGTGTTAAAGTCATGTTTGCAACAGTTCTGAGTTATATGATCAGAGCCATGCCAGAAAACACAAAACTGACAGGAACATGAGTTCATCAATAAAGCTGTTTTCTGAAACACAAGCTATTCCAGGAACATGAAATGAGTGTTAAAGTCATGTTTGCAACAGTTCTGAGTATTATGATCAGAGCCATCCCAGAAAACACAAAACTGACAGGAACATGAGTTTTTCAATATAAAGCTGTTTTCTGAAACACAACCCATTCCAGGAACATGAAATGAGTGTTAAAGTCATGTTTGCAACAGTTCTGAGTTAATATGATCAGAGCCATCCCAGAAAACACAAAACTGACAGAAACATGAGTTCATCAATAAAAGCTGTTTTCTGAAACACAAGCTATCTCAGGAACATGAAATGAGTGTTACAGTCATGTTTGCAACAGTTCTGAGTTAATATGATCAGAGCCATCCCAGAAAACACAAAACTGACAGAAACATGAGTTCATCAATAAAAGCTGTTTTCTGAAACACAAGCTTTCCAGGAACATGAAATGAGTGTTAAAGTCATGTTTGCAACAGTTCTGAGTTAATATGATCAGAGCCATGCCAGAAAACACAAAACTGACAGGAACATGAGTTTTTATCAATAAAAGCTGTTTTCTGAAACTATCCCAGGAAGCTGAAATGAGTGTTAAAGTCATGTTTGCAACAGTTCTGAGTTAATATGATCAGAGCCATGCCAGAAAACACAAAATTGACCGGAACATGAGTTTCTCAATAAAAGCTGTTTCCTTGAAGCACAAGCCATCCCAGGAACATGAAATGAGTGTTAAAGTCATGTTTGCAACAGTTCTGAGTTATTATGATCAGAGCCATCCCAGAAAACACAAAACTGACAGGAACATGAGTTTTTTAATAAAAGCTGTTTTCTGAAACACAAGCTATTCCAGGAACATGAAATGAGTGTTAAAGTCATGTTTGCAACAGTTCTGAGTTATTATGATCAGAGCCATGCCAGAAAAACAAAAAGTGACAGGAACATGAGTTCATCAATAAAAGCTGTTTTCTGAAACAAAGCTATTCCAGGAAGTGAAATGAGTGTTAAAGTAATTTTTGCAAAGTTCTGAGTTAATATGATCAGAGCCATGCCAGAAACAAAAAACTGACAGGAACATAGTTTTTCAATAAAGCTGTTTTCTGAAACAAAAGCTATCCCAGGAAGCTGAAATGAGTGTTAAAGTCATGTTTGCAACAGTTCTGAGTTATTATGATCAGAGCCATCCCAGAAACACAAAACTGACAGGACATGAGTTTTTTAATAAAAGCTGTTTTCTGAAACAAAGCTATCCCAGGAACATGAAATGAGTGTTAAAGTCATGTTTGCAACAGTTCTGAGTTAATTATGATCAGAGCCATGCCAGAAAACACAAAACTGACAGGAACATGAGTTCATCAATAAAAGCTGTTTTCTGAACACAAGCTATTCCAGGAACATGAAATGAGTGTTAAAGTCATGTTTGCAACAGTTCTGAGTTATTATGATCAGAGCCATCCCAGAAACACAAAACTGACAGAAACATGAGTTTTTTAATGAAAGCTGTTTTCTGAAACAAAGCTATCCCAGGAACATGAAAGAGTGTTAAAGTCATGTTTGCAACAGTTCTGAGTATTATGATCAGAGCCATGCCAGAAAACACAAAACTGACAGGAACATGAGTTCATCAATAAAAGCTGTTTTCTGAAACACAAGCTTTTCCAGGAACATGAAATGAGTGTTAAAGTCATGTTTGCAACAGTTTCTGAGTTAATATGATCAGAGCCATCCCAGAAAA